>JADBJO010005360.1:2500-31643 GCA_016801955.1 Conus betulinus | reverse complement strand
TTTTCAGCATCAAAATCAATGACATTGTCAAATCGGTAAACCAGGGTTCCAAGTCCACTCTGTTTGTTGACGACTTTGTGCTGTACGCAGTTGGAGCTTCTTACGCCAGCGTACAGCGTCGACTCCAACTTTGTGTCAACAAGATCCAACAGTGGGCCGAGGAAAACGGTTTACCTTCTCACGTACCAAAACTCAGTCAATCCATTTTCACAATTTTCGTCAATTTTTTGCTGATCCTGTAATTCGTCTGGACAAGTCCACCATTCCAGCAGTTAAAGAACCAAATTCCTAGGAGTTATTTTTGACCTAAAACTCAACTTTCTCAGCCACATTAGAAATCTCAAAACTTCTTGCCAGAAAGCTCTGAATATTCTGCGGGTCGTAGCACACACTGACTGGGTGCTGATAAGAAAACTCTGCTGCACCTCTACAGAGCCTTGGTCCGTTCCAAACTGGACTATGGTTGTGATGTGTACGGGTCTGCAAGACCGTTTTATCTAAAACTTTTGGACCCTATTCACCATCAAGGGCTTCGTCTCTGTCTTGGAGCAATCCACACCACCCATGTGTACAACCTGTATACAGAGGCAGGTGAACCTTCACTGTCCAACCGCAGGCTGAAACTGTCTTTGAATTACTATATCAGACTGTTTTCGGAACCGGAGAACTCTGCCTATGACTGTGTCTTTGACCCTCAGTTTCAAAGCAAATTCGAAAACAACTCTATGTATTCCGCCGTTGGGTCTTCGTATGCAGCCTCATGCGCGGAATGCAGGTCTAGACCTAGGAGTTATGTCCAATTTTTACAAGTTTCCAGATGAGCCTCCGTGGACCTTTTTCACACCAGAGATTCGTTTTGATCTTGCAGCTTTTCGCAAAGAATATACCAGCTCTCTGGCATACAAGGCATTATATATGCTGACCTCTGTTCAAAATTCCCATTCTATCAGAAAATTTTCACTGACGGTTCCAAGTCTGAAGATCGAGTGGCATGTGCAGGCTATGCCCTGGTGCTCCTCAATTACTGTTAGAACATATTCCTTTCAGACGCTTCTGCTTACTCTGCTGAAATTACAGCTCTGGTTCTGGCACTGCGGATAATCTCACAATCTAAGAAGAGGGACTTTCTGGTTCTGTCAGATTTAAGGTCAGCTTTGGAGGCCATAGCTGGTCGCAACCTTCAGCATTTTCACTTCTTTGAACTTTTTACCAAGTTGAAAGTGGAGGGTACAACGTTATTCTGGCTTGGGTTTCTGGTCATGTTGGCATCGGTGGGAATGAAATGGTTGATCGTTTGGCCAAGAATGCCACAGCAGAGAAATTTTCCAACATATATATTCCCTGCTCAGATCTGAAACACAAAATTAACGATTATGTCAGAGACCTCTGGCAGGAAGATTGGAAAACACAGACGGATAACAAACTCTTTCGGATCCGTCCAACCTTACGGAATTCCTCTCATCTACGTCTGGTGGTCATAAGAAGAAACAGTTCTGTGCTGGCTGCACGCTGGCCATACGTATTTTCCCCATTCATACCTTTTAAAGTGAAGAAAGCTCCGTGGTGCATTCCATGTCATGTGCCACTCACAATGAAACATTTTCTTTTAGAGTGTTGGGACTTGCACGATGTGAGACACAAACATTTTACAGCAGAGTCCATGAAAATCGTGTTTAGAGATATCCCGCCTGGCGTGATCTTTGGGTTTTTGAGAGAGATTAACATTTTTCATCTGATTTAAGATTTTACGGAAGAAAGATTTTTTGATGAAGTTTCTGGTGCGTTTCTAGAAGTTGTCATTTAAAGAGGTGTGTGAAAGTTTTTCTTTATGACTTGAGTTGATTTTAACGCGGTGACAGCCCTGATGAGGCCCTTTGCGGTCGGCTGGACTACAAGCAACATTACCTTACCTTACCTTACTGAAGCTCAGGGCCCATATTCTGCTGTGTATTAGCTGTTGGTGTACACAGGAGGAAATGATACCAGCCTCCCGCCAAAATGCCATCTCTTCCCCACTGCTTGTCACAGCTAACAGAGCTCTTGCCTGTTCATTTGAGGAAGGAAAACCTGTTTCATGCTGGTTAGCCACAGACTCAACATAAAGATGATTATCTTTTGAGGTATGTCAAAACAAGCTTACTGTTGCAGATTCATTGGGAATCTGGTTGTTGTAGATAACTATTTTTGTTGTTGTTGACTTTTTTAAGTGTGTTTAAAGAAAATGTTAAGAGCCACTTAATGGAGACATTTACAAGAGTAAGAATTTTCACTTAGGAGAACTGGTTGTATATTTTTCCTTCAAAGGTCTTGGACAGCTCTCTCTCTCTCTCTCTCTCTCTCTCTCTCTCTCTCTCTCTCTCTCTCTCTCTCTCTCTCTCTCTCTCTGGGTGTGTGTGTGCGTGTTATTTTTTTCATGGAATCAGTACCTGATGTGATGGAAGCTGGAATGGGTTATCCAAATTATGCTCGTTCCTTGTAGTTACACTGCTGTTAAAAGCAATTCCTGAAAATCAATGCTGATCGAATTAATTTTCATTTTAAATGTGTCAGAAACTTCGTTTTTGAATTGTGTTCCATTTCTTGGCTATATTCGGGCCTAGAATTACGAAGATGGGTGAGTAAAGGGAAGTAACCCTTTTTAAGAGTAAACCATTGAAACGTATGAGTTACTTCCCTTTGTTGTATTCTTGCTGGCTATGTTGATGCCAGGCAATTATTATCTTTCTTTTCTTTTTTAAGATCATGCGAGTCTTGGTGGTATGATTTAGTGACACACATGTTGCCCTTTTTCAGAGGACGCCTGTTGCACACCAGAGAGGTGGCTGGGACAGATGAAAGGGGTGTGTCTCAACACCTGTCCTGAGGTAGACAATGCTTTTCCCCATGTTGATATTCTGTTGCAACTTTTTTTGTCTTGACATTTTTCAACACGCCTCTGCGCAATTCATTATACTTTTTGTACCATGGATTTTTTTTGTAAAGCTGGTGGTCACAATGGTTATTGTTAACACAAGCCAATGTGTATGCAATCAATGGTATTGAATGAGATGATAAGTTGTTTTTATTTATTTATTTATTTTTTTGTCAGACCCATTTTATTGAATGATGTTGTGTATTTATTATTATGAATAAATGTATTTTTTTTGTGATATTATGAGAGGCTAACTGAATCTGCTGAGTAATAATCTAGTCCACGTCCTGTTGATGTAATTGCTGTCTTCCTGCTCTGTTGTCATAATAGACACAAGGGTCAGTGCTGCTAGCATGCAGTACAACCATTGCTGTAACAGAATAGAGATCCGGTATGTTCATAGTATTTTAATGTTGTTATTTTATTTTGCTTTTCTTCCATTGTTATGCTGGGTTGATTTTTTGCAGCTTCACCAATGATTGTGTGCTCTAAAGATGTCTATGTCAATTTCTTTTCATCAGGCTACCAAAAGAGAGTCTTGTGGATGTTTGCATCATAAGATGGCCTGAGACTTTTAGAGTGGTCTGTGTCACAATTTTCTTCTTGATGTGCTTATATGCAGAGGAGTTTCTGTGTATGGAACACAAATTAATCCATTATTTCTTTCCAGACGCTGTACTGTTATTATGCAAATTGTGTACACATAAGTACAAATGTATGCCTCCTTTCATTCATGTTTTTGGAAATTTCTCATATTGTTGCCAGTTTTCTAAATATGATTTTCCTGGTAATTTTCCAGGTTGGTTTGGTTTTGATTGACTGATGAACTGAAATAACAAAAAGCCAAACGTCAACATGGTCTTGGGTGATGGATGTATGGCTCTCCCCACTCTGCCCTTGACTGCTTACAGATGCGATACAGTTCTGTGCTAGACTTTGCCTGTGAAATACAGGTGTTGTTGAATAACGTCTTGGCTTTGTGAACAAGGAAAGTCACAAAATTCTTGACTTTTTGATAGAGCTGTTTGTGAGGTGCCTACTCCACATCTCCTACAAAGAACACAAGACCAGTGATTATGTGCGGAACCTGGTCACCAACCTTGTCGGACCCCACGAACCACTTCTGGCAACCATCAAATGATGGAAGATAGCATGGTTTGGTCACGTCATTTGTCACAACACCCTCTCCAAAACCATCCTTCAAGGTATTGTTGAAGGAGGGTGCAGATAAGGACGGCAGAGAAAGAGTTGGTCCGAAAATATAAAGGACTGGACCAAAATGACCATGCCAGATCTCCTCACGACAGCTACAAACAGAAGAGCCTGGAGAGAAATGGCGGCTGCCTCATCACGTTCCCCCCAACGACCCCAGCGGTCAGGGGAATGACTGACTGACGACTGTTTGTGAACGGAGTCCTGTCAGTCTCCACCGCTGCTCTGGACATCTCCGCTCGTCTTTTGCCTGAAGCCGTTCCGAGTTTAAACGACTGTTGGTAAGTGAAATGTGTGTCTTTTGGGAAAATCAGAAGTTGAAGGACCTTTGGTTTTGGAAATCACACATGCGCACACACACACACACACACACACACACACACACACACACACACACACACACACAGAGTGAGCTGATTCTGAAACCATTTATAGTTAGATCAACATTTGGCTGGATTGACAATTACCAAAACATCCCCCCCCCCTCTCCTCAGCATTCTCCAATTCACCCACCCTCACTCCACAATCCTCACAACTGACATACAAATAATATATATACTATAATATTAAGAAATTATCAAATGAAATAAATAAATTAATCAGGTAACTAACAAAAGCAAATGCCACGTCAGAGAGAGAGAGGAGCCTGGCTCTGTCTAACATTATTATGCTTTCATCATGTTTGCTTTTATCTTCTATACTAATGATGATGAAACCACACATTAACGTGCCAGTTGCTGTCTCATACACAAAGCTAGAAAAAGAGAATAAGCATGAATGTACAAGGAATAGTTTCAAAGTGAGATGACACAACAAATGGAAATTGAAACAAAAATTCAAAATCAACTTGAAGTAGCTTCACTGGTTAAACATGGACAAACAAATTACAAGACAAAACCTGTCACGTTTTGACCTCTTAGATCTTCTTTAGGCAAGATAAACAACATTCAGGACAATAGAAATAAAGAACGAGCTGTCACTTAACTTGCCCATCTTGCGCCAAATTCGAGAAAATAAGTGATTGCTCATTTTGTTTTCATTGGCCTGAGTGTAGTTTGCCTTGCCTGACGAAGACCTAAGAGGTCAAAACACGTCGTACTGTGTCTTGTAATGTTTGTTCATGTTAACCGGCAGAGTCACCTCAAATTCATTAAAAAAAATTTGTGCAAGGAATATTTTAACAACTGTGTTTTATTGATACAAATGGATTCATATTGATGCTACTGTCTATATATCCAGAACTAGAAAAGATGACTTTAGGTTTTCTTAAAGTTAAATATGCTCTTAGACTGAATGGAAATGCATTAATCATGTTGTTTATAGCCCCAGCCACCTCAGGAGCCAAGTCTAGGCTCTAATTCGCTAATGAACTCAACAAATTTTACTGTCATTTTGATGCTCATGATTTCACCGATGCATTGGGAGTGATAAAAGGGAAATCAAAGCAAAGATAGAAGATGAGATCATTATATAAGAAGATAACAATACTTTCAATGTTTAAAAGACTAAATATCCAAAAGGCGCCTGGACCAGACAATATTAGTAGTGTATACTCAAGAACTGTGGATCTCAACTCCGTCATGTCTTCACTAGACTATTCAATTGGTCTATTAAAACTTCAACTGTCCCTTCTCTCTGGAAAGCCTCAGTGATCTGTCCTATACCAAAAAAGTCTAAACCATCTTCCCTCAATGACTACCGCCCAGTCGCTCTAACATCCATTGTGATGAAGTGTTTCGAAAGAGCAATACTCAGTCACCTCCTCACTGACACAGTCAGTCATCAAGATCCTTATCAGTTTGCATACAAACGCAACAGATGCACAGACGATGCCACTCTCACACTTTTACACAATGCTTACACTCACCTGGAGAAAACAGGTTCTTTTGTTCGTATTCTTTTTTTTGATTGATTTTTCATCAGCTTTTAACACCATCCAGCCTCATCTCTTAGCGTACAAACTTTTATCCTTAAATGTCAGACCCAGGCTATCCTGTGGATCACAGATTTCCTCATCTCCAGATCCCAGTCAGTGCGCTATCAATCTGTCATGTCATCTCTGTCCTCTTTTGCTCCACAGGTTCCCCTCAAGGTACCGTTCTTTCTCCTGTCCTCTTTACTCTGTACACCAACGACTGCATTGGTACAGAAGAACACACAGTCATTAAATATTCAGATGATACAGCCCTTGTAGACCTTTCCAATTCTGATGTAACATATTTGATGAAGTTGAGCGTTTCAGCACCTGGTGTAAAGAAAATTATCTTGAACTTAACGTCAAAAAAACAAAGGAGATGATCATAGATTTTAGGAAAGCGGAAAATTATGTGCCTGATCTTTACATTGATGGAGAAAAAGTGGAACGGGTAGAGGAATACAAATATCTGGGCACAACATTAGACAATAAGCTCACTTTCAATACACACACCAGGTCCGCATACAAAAAAAAATGCCAAATTAGAATGCATTTCCTACGCAAATTGAGGAATCTGCATGTCCAGCCAAAAATCTTAAAAACATTTTACAGGAGTTTTATTGAGTCTGTCTTGACTTTTTCATGCATTTGCTGGTATGGAAATCTTAATTTGAAAAACAGCAAACTCTTGGATAGCGTTGTGAACATCTGCGGCAAGATTGTTGGTGAGAGACAGGAGAGTATGAGAGTTGTATGAAAGGCGTGCGGTCAACAAGGCTCGTGCGATTGTTAGTGACAGTGGGCATACGCTTGCGCGACAGTTTGTGCTCCTTCCATCAGGCAGACGATTTTGTGTTCCCAGAGCTAAGCTGATGCGCACAAAAAAAGAGCTTTGTGTTCAAATCCATTGCGTTTTTAACAAACAGCGTGTAAGAAGAGGCGATGGATCACCTGTGACACAAGCATGTGCGCGGGTGTGTATGTCCGTGAGCAAGCGGGAAAGTAGATGCTGGAGTGTGGTGTGTTTCTGTGTTTGTGTGCATGTCCTGGAACAGTGAGGAATAGAAATGTCTGGAATATGTCTCATCTTAATGATTTTTAATGATAAATCACCTCTCTCTCTCTCTCTCTCTCTCTCTCTCTCTCTCTCTCTCTCTCTCTCTACGTGCACACATTTATGTATATATAATCAAGAGTGGCTGAGTGTGTACTTTATTTGCACTACCAAAAGGAGGAGAAAGATTGAAATTCCCATTTTGGTGTTACACGCATGTTTTATTGTTTGTAAGTAATTTTAATTTCCAGTGTCACGTTTGTAACTATAAATATGTATGTCTTAACTTTTAGGGCAGTGGTCACAAATGTAATTTCTCTTGTAGAGAGATAATAAAGTTTTCTGAATCTGAATCTGAATCTGAAACAAAACAAAGACACAACACAGAAACAAACAGGGGAACAGACAGGGAGGAAACAGAGGCGGGGGAGGGGGATGTGGGAGGGAGAAGAATAGGGGGGAGGTGGGGGGGGGGGGAGACAGAGAGAAAAACAGCTGTAATCAGATGAAAAAAAAGAAAATAATTTAGAATTAACTGAAACATTCCTGTCTTGTTTGGCATTTGTTTTAAGCCGCGAAACCCACAGAGATGTATTGAGTGTCAGTAATTAGACTATCCCCGCCCACAAAGGTGGATATAAGGCATCCACACGCACAATCATATAACATTTGCCATTACTGCTGCTGGCTGCTTGCTTATACACCACTGTCGTGGCTTTCAAAACAACAGCTTCAGTGTGCTATCAAGATCACTACATGTGCAACTGTGTTCATTGAAAAGTGCACTTGACAGGTATTAATGCTTTGAAAAAATGCAAATTGTAACAGGTAAATTGACATCATTTCCCAAATACCTAAGACATTTTCAATGAAATCAATTCTAGACTCATGAATAAACATTGCAAATAAAATACTGCTTAGCAGCAAGGTAGAATTAAAGATGAATTTGTACGTATATGGGTGTGTACTCACACATGTTTGTACGATTGCAAAAGAATCTTTGACAGATTTCTTTGTCTTCTTTGAGTGTAATTTGAAATGTTTGCTTGTTGCTGTAAAGTTGTTATTTTGTGTTGCAGATGGAACCGTCAAACCATACCCCTTTAGTTGTTTTTTTTAAATGGCTGTATACTGGAAAATGGTAAAAGCATTGACAACAACTGAAGAAGCACAGGCAATCATCTAAATACTGCAATTTAAAAAAAACAGAAACCAGAAAAGAAAAACACGTGCAACAAAAAGAACATCAAACAAAATGCAACAAAGGAAGATAAATTTAACTGAGAATGAAAACTTTTGTCCCTCCAAATAAACACAATATCTGCAAGCAAATTACATCCATAATCATCAGACACATCAGTACATAATGATAGAAACATAACAATCTTGAACACATACATAATGATAGAAATGTAACAATCTTGAACACATACCTTATGATAGAAACGTAACAATCTTGAACACATGCATAATGATAGAAATGTAACGATCTTGAACACTTACATAATGATAGAAACATAACAATCTTGAACACGTACATAATGATAGAAACATAAAAATCTTGAACATGTACATAATGCTAGAAATGTAACTATCTTGAACACATACATAATGATAGAAATGTAACAATCTTGAACAGTATATATGATAAAAATGTAACTATCTTGAACATGACTCAATGAAATCTTGATCTGAGACTTGCTTTGTGGTTGTGAGTACATCACCAACACTTTAATGGCTGAAAAAAGACCAACTCAGCAGCAGTGTACAGACTTCTCTGATTGGCTTTGTTAGGATAGCCTGATATTGACAGCTCTCCTTTGATTGTCGGCTTGGGACATGGTGACTTATGGTGGGGCCACAATCAGCAGCACAACAGTATTTCCCAAGGGAAGGCACAGAAGACGAGACAACAAAACAGATGAACATGGTGCACTCTTCCACCACTTCCTTTACATTCAAAACAATAAAAACTGTGACCTGGCAAGACGGCCACATGATATCCTCATCTTTCTCTTTAGAAATGAAAGGGAATTGTTATCAAAGCGTAAGGAAGGCTCACAAATACTGCCATCTGTTAGAAGGACCTAGAGAGGGATGACTTCAAGACAAGCACACAATACAGTTGGAAGAAATCCAAATGCTGCTACTAACCAGTAAAAATCATCAATAACAGAGACAGAACAAGACAAAAATGTGTGTACACATGTTCACACACATGAAAATACTTAATGCAAGTATGCACACAGACAGGAAGGAACACGCGACGAGCTAGAAACGCTTCGACAGTAGCAGAGAATAAAATGACAAAAACGACATCAAAGATGAAAAAGAAGACAAAAAAAAGATCAAAGCAAGAACAGAAAGCAATCATCTGGCCAACAGAGTGGGAACGAAGGTGGTGTGACCTTATTGGAAAATGAAAATAAGGAAAACTTGGCTCAGGCGATCAACGGCCGCTTGAACGAAAAGGAAGAAAATGACTCTGGGCTGGAACACAGGTCAGCCGAAGATGTTGAGATAGAAAGTGGTGGGAAAAGGTTGGAGAAAAATAATAATGGAGTTATGTGCGTGAATTTCTAAACTAGAGAAATTGGTCGAAGAGCAAACAAGAACAATTGCTTCTTTCAAGAAAAATGCGGACGGAAAACCAAAAAGCAGTGGGACCCAAACACAGGAGACCCGCATAGCCCAACCTCCACAGACCCGGTCCTACGCAGAAGCTGTTGGCTCCTCATCCTCACCTTTACCAACACCAACACCCTTTCATCAGAGCCGACCAGACTCCTGTTCCAAAGGTGAGTCGAAGTATCGAAAAGGATGCAAAAAAAAAAATCAGAGAAGCCTATTCCAAAGAACAAGGCACGTCACTTCCAAACACGTCATAGTACCTGAAGAAAAGAAAATGCGTCAGAACCACTACACACCATCAGATTCGCCCCGTGTACTAATACTGCATGATTTGACGATGAAGAAAATAGATGCAGCCAGACTCGGCAATGCATACGGTCTACAGGTGGCCTTCCTCAATGCCTTCACTGTAGATAAAATAGAGGATGTGGCGAAGTCTGCCAGTGAGGAACTTAAGCCTGAACCTGACTGTGTGGTGCTCCACACAGGCATCAACGACCTGAAAGCAAAGGATGCAGCAGAATGTGGTTCTCAAATGGCTTCAGCAGTGAAAGGAATTAAGGCGATATTTCCAAAAGCCCACGTTGTAGTAAGCCGAGCTTTACAAGTCAAATCAAACATACTGGAAGCAAAAAGAACTGTCTACAACGCCTATACCTATTCAGAGATCCTCAAGCGAGGTACGAAGAACGTGACCTACGTAGGCTACGACGCCATCCACAGGGGCCTCCACTTCCAGGACTACATCCACCCAAACGCTGAAGGTGTGAAGTACATGGCAGGGAACCTTGGCTGCCACCTGCATCGCCTTTTCTGGGAGCGACCTCAATGGAGGCAGAGATGCAGAGCTGACCGTTGGTGCCCCCCTCCGCCTGCATTCATGCCCCCTCCCGGCTTTGGTTGTTCACTTCCTCCTTGGGCCTTCATGCCATAAACTGACAATTTTGTTTGTACAATAGCTATAGGGTTGAAATGTCTGCGAGGTCTTTGGAAACAAAAACAGGCATATTTTGTGGTTTGTTTTTTTTTTAGGAAGAGATTTGGAGGAGACCTGCCCACTTTGTTTTCCTTTCTCAGGTTTTATACTCCTACTTTTCTATTTCCAAATACCTTTCAGACATGATAACCAACTAGTGAAAAAATAGAACATTGATATTGAGACACTATTTATTATGAAGAAGAAAAAAAAAAACACTAACATAAAAATCCTACAATGGAACTGTCGCTCTATTACAAAAAAATGTATATTACTTAAAGCAATATTTATCATCTGAAAATATTCAAGTGTTATTACTACAATCATTGAATGTAAGCAGTGATAAACTGCCTGTTATACCTGGATATTACCACCCTCCAGTTTTTGAACAATGTTCTGACCGTCGTGTTCAAACTGCTATTTATTTAAGTGAAGGTCTGGACCATTGCATAAGAACAACACCTGTAACTAATAGCATGTCATCTGTTTCATGTTGTGCCGTTATGGTAAAATTCTCATCAAATTTAATTTTGAATCTTGCTTCAGTCTATCTACCAAAAGGACCCAATAATGAAAACACAGAATGGTTCAGGGAATTTCAGGATCAAAAGGGATAAATGGATCATAGGAGGTGACTTTAACGCTCATGCACCTTTTTGGGACAACAACTGTTCTTTTGTTTTTCAAAATCGATTATTAGATAATATTGCAGACTCCATTTTATGCATACTTAATAATGGGAATATTACACGTATACCTGATATAGCTACCATAATCCCTCCACCATTGACTTAACATTTGCCTCTCCCATCACTGGCAGTAAACTATTCATGGGAAAGAGGGAATGATTCTCTAGGATCAGACCACGTTCCTATAACAATATCATTGAATAATAAAATGGAGGATAAGGAATATTTTGAAGAAGATATGATTCCAAAATACAATTATAAATGTGCAGATTGGTCTCTTTTTAAAGGAAGTCTTAGAAACATGGACATAGAGTTTTCATCTGTGGATAATATAAACGACCAATATAAACGTTTCTGTAAATACATTCTTGAAGCAGCAAATACATCTATTCCAAAGCTAAAAAGCACAAATTCAAAGAAACATAGCGGGAATGTTTGATGGAACAAAGAATGTGAAATTGCGAACAACAAGAAAAAAGAAGCATTTAAGCTTTATTGCAAAAAGAGGTCAGTAAGTAATCATAAGAAAATGAAAGAGTCTGGAAAGGAAAGTGATGATGTAATAGAAAATGCTAAGACGCAACACTGGAATAACTTTTGTAATTGTGAAATTAGAGATTGTAAAGATATGAAGAAAGTTTGGGAAGAGATAAAAGCTATGAAAAATGGATTTATATCTCCTCAGTATCCCATAAAAATAAACAATAATGATATTCCTAGTGCTCAAGAAAAAGCAGAAGCCTTTGTAAACATGTTTGCTAATGTTAGCTTTCCTGAGGGACTGACAGATAATGATAGAAATTATAGGATGCATGAAGAAAAATGTGTGAAGCAAATACAGAAGGAACACAGGATAAGTGCAATAACCTTAATGCTTCTTTAACAAAAACAGAACTAAAAGAAACTATACGACAAATTCCAAATAAAAAATCATCATCAGTAGGATTAGATGCAATATCTAATCAGATGTTAGGGAATTTGCCCGAAAATTATATTGATTTTCTTCATGGATTATTTGATAAATGTTGGAGAAGTGGTGAAATGCCGAAAATCTGGAAACAGACAATTATTGTCCCCTATTCACAAACAAGGTAAATCTACTAACGATATAATAACTATAGGCCTATCGCATTAACATCCCATGTCTGTAACTCTCAGAAAGAATAGTTCTAAATAGGCTTGTACATTATTGCGAAAAATATGATGAATTCCAGTTAACCAAGCTGGCTTCCGAAAAGGAAGATCAACAACAGAAAATCTAGTAGTAAAATTAGCTACTAATATGAAAAAAAACAATTTGCCAGACGTATATGTATATTAGCCACCTTTTTATATAAAACAAAGCGTATGACCAAGTGTGGCATTTCCAGCTCTCAAACAAAATTAAAGACATTGGCCTGTCTGGAAACATATATAACTATATTAAATTTTTTTGCAAGACAGGGTAATACAAACTAGAAATAGGGAAAACTTATTCAACATCCAGAAACTTATCAATGGGAATCCCTCAAGGGTCAGTTTTAGCTCCCCTTCTCTTCACCATATTAATGTATGATTTGCCAAGTAAGATATCGAAAAATGTCGTGCTTGCTCAATATGCGGATGATATATGCATGTGGATGGAAGTAACTCTGAAAAAGAAAACGCCCCAGCATAGTATAAATTATATAAAAAAAAGATTTATCAACGTGAGCTTGACAAGATGGGTGAATATATGAAGCTAAATGGGCCAAGTCTGTCTTATGAAAAAACAAACATCATTCTCTTTAACAATGGCTTAAATCCAGATAGAATGCCTGTCTTTACTTTGGGAAATACAAGTATTAAATATGTAACACAGGTAAAATTTTTGGGAGTTCTTTTTACTTCAAAGTTTAACATGGAATATACACATTGATAATTTGCTAACTAAAGCAAGGAAAACGTTAAATTTAATAAAAAATAGTCTCTAATCAAAAAAAAGGGGACAAAACTCATTTACATTAGTAACACTGTGTAAATCTTTAATGCGATCAAAGTTAACATATGCACAAGAAGTTTTTTCAGCGCTCCAAAGTATTTATTTAAAAAAGCTTCAAAGCATTGAATGTAAGGCATTAAAAGTAGCACTATGTCTACCAACTCATGCATCATCATCACTAACATATTTTGAGACTCAAATGCTTCCATTAGAAGAGTATAGACGATTAGCATGTTGTAAATATGTAATTAAAAATTCGGCTTCAAAACATACATCAACTCTGACATAAAGGTTAGGTCAGATATTGACTTTCCTAAAAGAGCTAAATCAATATCCTCTCAAGTTACTCTAGCAACATTCACAACCAAAACTATAACCGACTCTGGCATTTCTACAGATAAAGATTCAGTATCTGTCAGACCACCCTTTTTCCCAATACCAACATGGGAACTTCAAAAAGCTTATTTTGACCTTGACCACACAGATATAAAGAAAAGACGAAAACATGAATATGCTAGCCAGTTATACTAAATGCCATATTGAAAAGAACTACGTGAGTCATTTAAAGGTATACACAGACGGTTCTTGTATAAGCAGTAAAAACAGGGTGTGCCTTTTTAATCCCTGACTTGAAAATTTGAGAAATCGTTCTATATTGGATTACACAAGCCCATATTTACAGCAGAACTAACAGCAATACTTATGGCCTTAAATTATTTGATCGACTTCCCTCAAACTATATTTCAGATTCTTTTTTGTGTAGATTCTAAATCAGTTTTGCAGGCATTACAAGCCTTACAACTGCACACCCGGCCAGAAATGATTATGGAAATTAGTTGCTTAATACATATGCTAATTGTAAGTGGTACCCAGATAACGTTTTGTTGGATACCATCTCACTGTTCTTTATACTATAATGAAAAGGTAGACAGGGCAGCTAAACATGGCGCTAAGTGTGGTTCTCAGTCTGAATACCTTCATTTTCCTTTCCTTGCACGAGCAGGGCCTACTAAGGTCGCACATTTGGAATGTTTTCCAAAATGAAGTGAAACATCAAAACGACCAAGACCATTTCAATATTCAAAATATAAAAAGATAACTTTATAACAATTAAAAAATTACTTCCCTTAATGTATAGATGGAAACTTGATGCTTTCAAAACAAAGTATGTCAAAGATATAGTTTGCATTTGTAGATGCAAATATATCTCCTAATCACATTCTTTCATGTCAAAGCTTGAAGATATTCATTCCAGTTTTATCGCAGAATAACTCGCTCAGTATATTCGACTCACCAGCTTTGACTTATGACTTTTTTTGTAAGTCTAGAGAACAGTCCAATTGGTCACTATCTATAATAATCTTTTTTTTTTAATGCGCAAGTGATGGAGGGGTAGAAGAGGAGGGGGGGGGGGGGGGGATGTTCATGTTTGTTATTTTGTTTTTGATTTTTTTTTCTTCTTTTTTTTTCTTTTTCTTTTCTCTTTTTTTTTGCTATTATAATCGTGTAGCTATATTTTCTTCCTACATTCAAATACACATACATTTTCACGCCTAAGCATCCATATGTATACACACGTACATGAATATGTAGAACCCCATACAGTTTAGACATACACAAGTCTTACTCTCTTACTCATCCACTTTTTTTTCCGTCTGATATCACGATTAGTGGAAAGATGTTAAATAAATGACACACACACACACGCACATGCATATGAACACACAAATCTTTGATTGTTTTAAAACACCTGCGCATGTGTCCGCACTTACACATACACGCACATACACACACACACACACACACACACACACACACACACACACACACACACACACACACACACACACACACACACACTCTTTTACTTTGTGAAAACATAATATTTACCAATAAACCTATCTGTATAATGAATAAAAACAAAAAACCAAAAAAAAAAATTGTCATAGTCTCATCAGTGTCACATCCAGTCCATGAAGTAATGAATGAAGGCTGTTCACTCTGTGTTGTTTATGATTAAACCTTCACGGTCGGTGCTGCCCAAAGACATCTTATACTTTGAAACACTGATGCACTACAACGGAAGACGAAAATGAAATACTTTAAATCAGTAAACTATCAACAGAGAGAATCAGCCTAGGAATTCTCATATCAGCCACAATATTACTTTTAATTCAGTTCCTTCAAAGGCATCACTGAGGACAATCATTTCAAAGCACTTGCTGTCCATCATAGAATGATTGCAAATTGAGCAATAAACAACAGTGATTAGATGGCTAAGAAACTGAACACACACACATATATCATCCCCTTTAAGAACAGCTGTAGACCGATATCCTCAGAATGAAAGACAAAGGATGGATGAAAAAATATAACTCTCCTCAACTTAAAAAAAAAGTATTGGTAAGAAAAATGCAAGAAACTGCTCTTTCTCTCCCTCTGTCTCTCTTTATTTCCCACACATACGTACAGAACACTGTGTACATACACACATTTATGTGCATATGTATTTGTGTATCTCTCCAAAGAAAGGGCAGTCATTCAAACACAGTTCACAGCAGGTGTCTCTCTGAAGACAAGGGCTGTTACTCAAACACAGTTCACAGCAGGTATCTCTCAAGACAAGGGCAGTCGTTCAAACACAGTTTACAGCAGGTGTCTCTCTCAAGACAAGGGCAGTCGTTCAAACACAGTTCACAGCAGGTATCTCTCTCAAGACAAGGGCAGTCGTTCAAACACATTCACAGCAGGTATCTCTCTGAAGACAAAGGCAGTCGTTCAAACACAGTTCACAGCAGGTATCTCTCTGAAGACAATGGCAGTTGTTCAAACACAGTTCACAGCAGGTATCTCTCTGAAGACAATGGCAGTCATTCTAACACAGTTCACAGCAGGTATCTCTCAAGACAAGGGCAGTCGTTCAAACACAGTTCACAGCAGGTATCTCTCAAGACAAGGGCAGTTGTTCAAACACAGTTCACAGCAGGTATCTCTCTAAAGACAAGGGCAGTCGTTCAAACACAGTTCACAGCAGGTATCTCTCAAGACAAGGGCAGTCGTTCAAACACAGTTCACAGCAGGTATCTCTCTGAAGACAAGGGCAGTCGTTCAAGCACAGTTCACAGCAGGTATCTCTCTAAAGACAAGGGCAGTCGTTCAAACACAGTTCACAGCAGGTATCTCTCAAGACAAGGGCAGTCGTTCAAGCACAGTTCACAGCAGGTATCTCTCTAAAGACAAGGGCAGTCGTTCAAACACAGTTCACAGCAGGTATCTCTCAAGACAAGGGCAGTCGTTCAAACACAGTTCACAGCAGGTATCTCTCTGAAGACAAGGGCAGCCATTCAAGCACAGTTCACAGCAGGTATCTGTCTAAAGACAAGGGCAGTCATTCAAACACAGTTCACAGCAGGTATCTCTCTAAAGACAAGGGCAGTTGTTCAAACACAGTTCACAGCAGGTATCTGTCTAAAGACAAGGGCAGCCATTCAAACACAGTTCACAGCAGTTATCTCTGAAGACAAGGGCAGTCATTCAAACACAGTTCACAGCAGTTATCTCTGAAGACAAGGGCAGTCATTCAAACACAGTTCACAGCAGGTATCTCTGAAGACAAGGGCAGTCATTCAAACACAGTTCACAGCAGAGTTATTGACTGGACACAAGCTCTTCGGCAACTTCCAGTGACCTCAGCTCCTGCTCAGGCAACACTGAAATGAAACAAAAGTTCTGTGTAAAGTTCATGTCTTTGAGCCTGTGTGGGTGCACACATTTGCGCGAGAGTGTGTGTGTGAATGTGTGTGCGTGCATGTGTGTGTGCGGGCGCATGTGCGTGCACACATACATGCATGTATGTATGCGTGTAAGCCTCGGTGTGTGTGTGTGTGTGTGCGTGTGTATATGTGTGTTTGTGTTTGTGTATGTGTGTGCATGTGCATGCATGTGTGCATATGTGTGTGTGCATGTATGTGTGCGTGCGTGCATGTCTGTGCACGTGTGGATGTTTGCTCATGCCGAAGTGTGTGCCTCCTTTGGTGTTGATGAATGTGTCTTCACAATAATTTTTTCTGTCAAGCATCTCACATTTCTATCTATATCAAGCACATGTACCCTTGCCTCCATCACGGTCTCTGACAGCAGTGTCCATGGCTTTGTTCCCGCTATAGTGTAAATCACTTTCAGAACTGTATGCTACCAGATGCAGTCAGTCCACATGACTTGTGAAGATTGAGCCCCATCATTTTAATCATTGAAATGCAAGGCATGAAACAGCTCATATTTTGTGAACCCAGATAAATACCACGACCAAGGGCAGATGATGATGATCGGCATCCACATGGACCAGTCTCCAAAGTGACCTGAAGCTGGGTCAAGTACAGAATTTGGCCACATGTGCTTTGGATGTGAGACTTGTAGCACTACATCACATCAGCAACGACAGGCAGTGGATTCAAACACTGTGCTCATGGGCTGCAGCCCCAACAGTCACTGGTAAGTGAAGTGCGAACCAAGACTTCTTCAGTTCCTTCAAGAGCATGTGTTGAGACCTGCTAGCAGCTGAATCCCCATCACATGCATACAATGCATACTGATGATCAGATACACAATGTTAAAGATTTCATAATCCCAGTCAGTCACTTATCAAAACACGAAATTACCCAGCATGCTGTTTCAGGCATCAGATCATCTGGTATACAGGAGCCAGCGACTCCCGAGACCAGCAGACAGTTACACATGTCAGGGAGGTACTGTACACCTGCCTGTCGTCATGCTGCCACCTGCACAATCTTCAAAACTGGACATCCATTTTGCCTTCTGCACACTTTGTCACCTCACCATGTGGACAGCCTGCACACCTTGTCACCTCACCATGTGGACAGCCTGCACGCCTTGTCACCTCACAGCATAAACAGCCTGCACACTTTGTCACCTCACCATGTGGACAGCCTGCACACCTCACAGCATGGACAACCTGCACACCTTGTCACCCCACAGAGGACAACCTGCACCCCTCGTCACCTCACCGTGTGGACAGCCTGCATACCTTGTCACCTCACAGTGTGGACAGCCTGCACACCTTGTCACTTCACAGCATGGACAGCCTGCACACCTTGTCACCTCACAGTGTGGACAGCCAGCCTGCACGCCTTGTCACCTCACAATGTGGACAGCCTGCACACCTTGTCACCTCACAGCACAGACAGCCTGCATACCTTGTAACCTCACAGTGTGGACAGCCTGCACACCTCGTCTCCTCACAGTGTGGACAACCTGCGCACCTTGTCACTCCACAGTGTGGACAGCCTGCGCACCTTGTCACCTCACAGTGTGGACAGCCTGCACACCTTGTCACCTCACAGTGTGGAAAGCCTGCACACCTTGTCACCTCACAACATGGACAGCCTGCACACCTTGTCACCTCACAGTGTGGGACAGCCTGCACACCTTGTCACCTCACAGTGTGGAAAGCCTGCACACCTTGTCACCTCAGTGTGGAAAGCCTGCACACCTTGTCACCTCACAGTGTAAACAGCCTGCACACCTTGTCACCTCACAGCATAGACAGCCTGCACACCTTGTCACCTCACAGCATAGACAGCCTGCACACCTTGTCACCTCACAGTGAGGACAGCCTGCACACCTTGTCACCTCACAGTGTGGACAGCCTGCACACCTTGTCACCTCACAGTGAGGACAGCCTGCACACCTTGTCACCTCACAGTGTGGACAGTCTGCACACCTTGTCACTCCTCACAGTGAGGACAGCCTGCACACCTTGTCACCTCACAGCATAGTCAGCCTGCACACCTTGTCACCTCACAGCATAGTCAGCCTGCACACCTTGTCACCTCACAGTGTGGACAGCCTGCACACCTTGTCACCTCACAGTGTAAACAGCCTGCACACCTTGTCACCTCACAGCATAGACAGCCTGCACACCTTGTCACCTCACAGCATAGACAGCCTGCACACCTTGTCACCTCACAGTGAGGACAGCCTGCACACCTTGTCACCTCACAGTGTGGACAGCCTGCACACCTTGTCACCTCACAGTGTGGACAGCCTGCACACCTTGTCACCTCACAGTGTGGACAGCCTGCAAACCTTGTCACCTCACAGCATAGACAGCCTGCACACCTTGTCACCTCACAGTGAGGACAGCCTGCACACCTTGTCACCTCACAGTGTGGACAGCCTGCACACCTTGTCACCTCACAGCATGGACAGCCTGCACACCTTCTGACCCCACAAATGTGGACAGCCTGCACACTTTGTCACCTCACAGCGTGGACAGCCTGCACACCTTGTCACCTCACAGTGTGGACAGCTTGCACACCTTGTCACCTCATAGTGTAGACAACCTGCACCCCTTATCACCTCACAGTGAGGACAGCCTGCACCCCTTGTCACCTCACAGTGAGGACAGCCTGCATCCCTTGTCACCTCACAGTGAGGACAGCCTGCACCCCTTGTCACCTCACAGTGTGGACAGCCTGCACACCCTGTCACCTCGCAGTGAGGACAGCCTGCCCCCCCCCCCCCCCCTGTCACCTCACAGTGAGGACAGCCTGAACACCTTGTCAGCTCACAGTGTGGAACGCCTGCACACCTTGTCACCTCACAGCATGGACAGCCTGCACCCCTTGTCACCTCACAGTGTGGACAGACTGCACACCTTGTCACCTCACAGCATGGACAGCCTGCACACCTTGTCACCTCACAGTGTGGACAGCCTGCGCACCTTGTCACCTCACAACATGGACAGCCTGCGCACCTTGTCACCTCACAGTGTGGAGAGCCTGCACCCCTTGTCACCTCACAGCATGCACAGCCTGCACACCTTGTCACCTCACAGTGTGGACAGCCTGCACACCTTGTCACCTCACAGTGTGGACAGCCTGCGCACCTTGTCACCTCACAACATGGACAGCCTGCACACCTTTTCACCTCACAGTGTGGACAGCCTGCACACCTTGTCACCTCACAACATGGACAGCCTGCACACCTTTTCACCTCACAGTGTGGACAGCCTGCACACCTTGTCACCTCACAGTGAGGACAGCCTGCACACCTTGTCACCTCACAGT
The DNA here is from genome assembly GCA_016801955.1 of Conus betulinus. Taxonomy (NCBI): domain Eukaryota; kingdom Metazoa; phylum Mollusca; class Gastropoda; order Neogastropoda; family Conidae; genus Conus; species Conus betulinus. The sequence goes on along the minus strand of JADBJO010005360.1, from coordinate 11,207 downwards.
GAGGACAGCCTGCACACCTTGTCACCTCACAGTGAGGACAGCCTGCACCCCTTGTCACCTCACAGATGGGAGACTCTCCATGTGGAGGTGGGGAGCCTTGTTGCTGCTGTTCTGCCTGCCTACCAATGATCAGTTTCCCTGGGTTTCCCTGGACAATACAATACAGACCTAGGCTGGCCTGTTAACAATGATCAGTTTCCCTTGGTTTCCCTGGACAATACAATACAGACCTAGGCTGGCCTGTTAACAATGATCAGTTCCCCCTGGACAATACAATACAGACCCAGGCTGGCCTGCCTACCAATCATCAGTTTCCCCTGGACAGTACAATACAGACCCAGGCTGGCCTGCTACCAATGATCAGCTCACCCTGGACAATACAATACAGACCCAGGCTGCCTGCTACCACTGATCAGTTTCCCCTGGACAATACAATGCAAACCCAGGCTGGCCTGCCTACCAATGATCAGTTTCCCCTGACACAATACAATACAGACCAGGCTGGCCTGCCTACCACTGATCAGTTTCCCTCCCCTGGACAATACAATACAGACCAGGCTGGCCTGCCTACCAATGATCAGTTTCCCCTGGACAATACAATACAGACCCAGGCTGGCCTGCTACCAGTCATCAGTTTCCCTGGACAATACAATACAGACCCAGGCTGGCCTGCTACCAATCATCAGTTTCCCTGGACAATACAATACAGACCAGGCTGGCCTGCTACAATCATCAGTTTCCCCTGGACAATACAGACCCAGGCTGGCCTGCTACCAATCATCAGTTTCCCCTGGACAATACAATACAGACCCAGGCTGGCCTGCTACCAATCATCAGTTTCCCCTGGACAATACAATACAGACCCCCAGGCTGGCCTGCTACCAATCATCAGTTTACAATACAGATGCCTGCTACCAATCATCAGTTTCCCCTGGACAATACAATACAGACCCAGGCTGGCCTGCTACCAGTCATCAGTTTCCCCTGGACAATACAATACAGACCCAGGCTGGCCTGCTACCAATCATCAGTTTCCCCTGGACAATACAATACAGACCCAGGCTGGCCTGCTACCAATCATCAGTTTCCCCTGGACAATACAATACAGACCCAGGCTGCCTGCTACCAATCATCAGTTTCCCCTGGACAATACAATACAGACCCAGGCTGCCTGCTACCAATGATCAGTTTCCCCCTGGACAATACAATACAGACCCAGGCTGCCTGCTACCAACCATCAGTTTCCCCTGGACAATACAATACAGACCCAGGCCCTGCTACCAACCATAAGTTTCCCCTGGACAATACAATACAGACCCAGGCTTGCTACCCCATCAGTTTCCCCTGGACAATACAATACAGACCCAGGCTGGCCTGCTACCAGTGATCAGTTTCCCCTGGACAATACAATACAGACCCAGGCTGGCCTGCTACCAATGATCAGTTTCCCCTGGACAATACAATACAGACCCAGGCTGGCCTGCTACCAGTGATCAGTTCCCCCTGGACAATACAATACAGACCCAGGCTGCCTGCCTACCAATGATCAGTTCCCCCTGGACAATACAATACAGACCCAGGCTGGCCTGCCTACCAATCATCAGTTCCCCCTGGACAATACAATTCAGACCCAGGCTGGCCTGCTACCAGTTCCCCCTGATCAGTTCCCCCTGGCCTGGACAATACAATACAGACCCAGGCTGGCCTGCTACCAATCATCAGTTTCCCCTGACAATACAATACAGACCCAGGCTGCCTGCCTACCAATGATCAGTTTCCCCATGACAATACAATACAGACCCAGGCTGGCCTGCTACCAGTGATCAGTTTCCCCTGGACAATACAATTCAGACCCAGGCTGCCTGCCTACCAATGATCAGTTCCCCCTGGACAATACAATACAGACCCAGGCTGGCCTGCCTACCAATCATCAGTTCCCCCTGGACAATACAATTCAGACCCAGGCTGCCTGCCTACCAATGATCAGTTCCCCCTGGACAATACAATACAGACCCAGGCTGGCCTGCTACCAATCATCAGTTTCCCCTGGACAATGCAATACAGACCCAGGCTGGCCTGCTTGCCAACAGGATACAACTCGCACCATGGCACAAAGAACCCCTGGAACCAACCGATCCCATAGGGATTGTTCTGGAAACACCTTGTCTGCTGGAACTACCTGACTCCACCTCAAACACCTTGTCTGCTGGAACTACCTGACTCCACCTCAAACACCTTGTCTGCTGGAACTACCTGACTCCACCTCAAACACCTTGTCTGCTGGAACTACCTGACTCCACCTCAAACACCTTGTCTGCTGGAACTACCTGACTCCACCTCAAACACCTTGTCTGCTGGAACTACCTGACTCCACCTCAAACACCTCGTCTGCTGGAACTACCTGACTCCACCTCAAACACCTTGTCTGCTGGAACTACCTGATTCCACCTCAAACACCTTGTCTGCTGGAACTACCTGACCCCACCTGAAACACCTTGTCTGCTGAAACTACCTGACCCCACCTGAAACACTTTGTCTGCTGGAACTACCTGACTCCACCTCAAACACCTTGTCTGCTGGAACTACCTGACTCCATCTCAAACACCTTGTCTGCTGGAACTACCTGACTCCACCTCAAACACCTTGTCTGCTGGAACTATCTGACTCCACCTGAAACACCTTGTCTGCTGGAACTACCTGACCCCACCTGAAACACTTTGTCTGTTAGAACTACCTGACTCCACCTGACTCCATACAGGTTTTGTTTGAGGCATACTTTGTCCTTCAGGGTCTCTGTCCGACAAGATGTTAATTCACCCTATACAGTTCCACCCAGCATACACCAGAAAACCTGGAAAGGAGATGTGTATTGCCAAGCATTTCTCCTCTGCCCATAAAACACCATCTTTAACGTTCAGACATCAACAACAATGTCCATCTCCACTTTTCATCTACCTCCCCATGAAGGTTTGAACATGTGACCTACAGAGTGAAAAACCATCACCCCTCACAATCTCCTGTCAGAGCATACCTTCCACATCTCTGCCTAAAGACCATCACAACACTGTTCATCTCCATTGTTCATCTCCCTCACCCCATGGAGCTTTGAACTTGTGATCTACAGACTGAAAAACCATCGACCCTCACAATCTCCTGTCAGTGCCTATGTTCCACATTTCTACCTACAGCTCATCAACATCAGCCTGATGAATTTTGAAAAACAAACAAAAAAAAATCAAAATTAATGTTTTGTTTTTACTACCCTGTCATACAGACCACGATTTAAACACAGACTTGCACATGTTAAGGCATGGTTCCTGTGCATCAAGATATTAACAACAAACATCAACATCATTATTGTAACAATACAATCAATGTAATTATGATAATCATAATAACATCACCAACAACAGAAGAGAACATTCTTACTGTGGCATTTCCATTGTGGAAGCTCTCAGAGCACAGTTTTTGTGCAAGAAATAATAAGCACACCATTTAGAGGGAATAAAGAGAATATATCAGCGAACAATATTTGTGAACGTGGAGCCAAGCCTCAGTAATACTAAGCAAGACCTTAAAGATTTAGTCTCTGAAAGAGCAGTGTTCTGAAGAAGTGTAAATACAATTAGGCAGAAGCCTATGAGAATCATTTCAACACACATGCTTAGGTGGCATCAATATCTAGATATCACTTACAAGTCTCTGTATATCCCTCTCTGTGTGTTCATCAATATCTCTTTCTGTCTTTCGCTGGAATAAAACGCGGACCCTGCAACAAAAATTTAGACCATGTAGAACAAAAAAAGAGTTTTATCCCCATGTCCATCCAACTTTTTAAAACAAATGATTCTTTTTACATGTGACAAATGAAAACATTGAGAACTTAAACTGACGTGCGTGCGTGCGTGCGTGTGTGCGTGTTTGTGTGTGTCTGTGGTGCATAGTGTTGTGTTGAAGTGCATAACATAAAATGACATAATTAGAATGCTGTTTTATTGGATATGTAACTTTTTTTTAATTGTGTTATGTGTTTTGAAAATCAAAAGACGTTGCCACACTGAATTTCACGTTTGTGATAATAAAGTTGTTTGAACTGAATTGAATTCTTGTGTGTTCTTCTCAACCTAGATCTTAGAATGTGATTTTGTAGTCCTGTAATCAATTAAGTTAAGTTTGATGCACTTGGTGAAGACGTACACCCTCACACACACACGCACGCACGCACGCACGCACGCACGCACGCACGCACACACGCATGCACGCGCACACACACACACACACACACACACACACACACACACACACACACACACACACTCACGCACTCACGCACGCACGCACTCACACACACACACACACAGGGGTAAAATTATTTGTCATGCTTCAATTTTGCACCCTCTCAGTGACCCCTCATCCAAGGTGTTCATTCTGACCACTCCACACACTGACACATCCACATAATTCTGACGCTTCTCAAGCACAGGCAGTTCAAAGAAACCAATCAATGTTTGTCATCATGAAGTAATCCACCAGAAGACACAGCACCAGCAAGCAGCAATCAATATCAGTCATCTTGAAGCAGCGCAGCAAGCAGCAATCAATGTCAGTCATCTTGAAGCAGTGCACTAGAGAAGACACAGCACCAGCAACGTGCTCTGTGGTGCCTCTTCTGATCCAGTATACATAGGATATTAGTTACGCTGATAATAACTGCTCAGATCATGCACTTACACAACTTTTATAAAATAAACAGGCAGTCTCACATGATTTCTTCCTCAGCATGATCATGACATGTTTTCAAACACACACACACACACACACACACACACACACACACACACACACACACACACACACACACACACACACACACACACACACGCATGCACACAGACTTGTATACAAACACGCACACGCACACAACAAACACACACACACACACACACACACACACACACACAAACACACACACACACACACACACACACACACACACACACACACACACACACACACACACACACAAATGCACACACACACACACATATACACACAGACTTGTATATGCACGAAACACACACACACACACACACACACACACACACACACACACACACACACACACACACACACACAGAAGACATACACACTTAGACCCATCCAACTATACATTTAAATCTCTGTATACACTGACAAACTGCAGAAAATGTGAACACTCACTGTTTGCTTCCACGCTGTAATATACAAGTTCCATTTCTCTTGCGTTTGTATGCTGACTCCAGACGCTGCATGTCTGGCCTGGAGTACAGGCGCCAACAGCCCCAATCATCTCGCCATTGCCACACTGGAACTTTGCCTTCATCATCTCCTCCTCCTCCTCCTCTTCCTCTGACAAAGAGAATCATCAGGAATTAAAGACGAATACATTTTCTGGTTTCAGTTTCATCAAGGAGGTGATATTGCATGCAGACTAGTCCATATACACTGCACCACATCTGCTAAGTTTTGAAACCACACAGCCCATGATTTAAGGCCCATCACATCACTCCACATTCACTGTACAGCCATCCCATCACCCTCTCCCCCCCCCCCCCCCTCCCCCCCCGTGACATCACTCCCCATTCACTGTATAGCCATCTCAAACCCCCTCCCCCCCCCCCCCCAGTGACATCACTCCTCATTCACTGTACAGCCATCCCATCTCCCCCCCCCCCCCCAGTGACATCACTCCTCATTCACTGTACAGCCATCCCATCTCCCCCCCCCCCCCCCCCCCGTGACATCACTCCCCATTCACTGTACAGCCATCCCACCTCTCTCTCTACCCCCCCCCCCCCCCAGTGACATCACTTGTGTGTGTGCGTGTGTGTGTGTGTGTGTGTGTGTGTGTGTGTGTGTGTGTGTGTGTGTGTGTGTGTGTGTGTGTGTGTGTGTGTGTGTGACACGGAAGGAAGCATGAGTGGTATGTGCTTGTGGTTGTGCTAACGTAAGTCCATGTGTCTTGTCTAGAAAGATATAGGTGAAAGGTATTAGCTAGTTTTTGCTGAGTCTTTCTGTATGCGGTTTTGTTTGAGTGCCTCCTTAGCCCAAAACGCGTCATACGAATTCGATCGGGTATTCAATCAATGGCACTACCAAAGTAAACTGACTGATCGGGTATTCAATCAATGGCACTGCCAAACTAAACTGACTAATCCAGAAGTTTTGAGTTATCGAATAATATGGAAATATATGTCAAATGTCCTAATGTCCCTTTAATTAAATGGCTGGAATGCCTTCAGAGTTTTTTGTTGTTTTGTTGTATTGTTGCTGTTGTTTTGGCTTGGTTTGGAGCAAGGCGTGTACATGTTGAAAAATGTATGATTGTAGAAATGGTTGATACCTCGCACTTTGTAATGACAGTGTAGTGTCAACTGCTTCATGTTTTACGTTTATGATTTGATTACTGCTTGGCGGTGAATACCATAAAAATAGCTGCTTTTTTCGAATTGAGCAAAGCTGACATCTCTCTCTCTCTCTCTCTCTCTCTCTCTCGCTCTCTGTATAAGCATTGATGCTTCTGCTGTATACCTCGTTCCCAGTGCCAACCTCTTTTCAAAAACCATGCACGTGATAACTCCTTTTCTTGCGGTGGCCCAGATGGGCGGGACAGAAGTGGCCATCACTCTACCCATGGTTGCAACAAGCGGTATTACAGTTAGTCCCAAGCCGGGCGTCATTCGCATCTATGACTATTATGAAAACGGTGAGTAGTTTTCTTGCGGTGTGAATTCAGTTACTTTTTTTCTGTAAGGCAATAGTAAGGCTGTGCTGGCTTTGTGGCTGTGCGTCTAGTTTTTTTCCAGCGACGTTCATGTAACTTCTCTCTCTCTCTCTCTCTCTCTCTCTCTCTCTCTCTCTCTCTCTCTCTCTCTCTCTCTCTCTCACACACACACACACACACACACACACACACACACACACACACACACACACACACAATGCATGAAAGTGACATTGAAAAATGCACATCTGTCAGATCGCAAAACTATGTTAAAAAGCTGTATCAAAAAGAATTAAATACCTTTTCAACTTACATGACTGAAAAGTGTTTGCAAACATCAACTGAAAAAAACACACATGATGTTATTGAATACTGGATCTGGTCCAGTTAATATGCCTTTACTTCAAGTCAACAGCATACCCATCAAATATACAAAAATAGTGAAATTCCTTGGAGTAAATTTAACATCAAAGTTGTCATGGAATTTTCATATAGAGCATATTCTAACAAAAGCTCGAAAAACTTTAAATCTATTAAAGATTATTAGCAAGCATGCTTGGGCTCAGGACACAGTCACTCTTTTGCACCTTTCTACTGCACTGGTTAGATCAAAATTAACGTATGCACAAGAGGTGTTCTTCAGTGCACCCAAATACTTACTGAAGAAACTTCAAAGTTTGATTCCAAAGCATATAAGATAACTGTGGGACTACCAGTCCATGCCTCTTGTACAAAAGCATACAGTGCTGCTGGGATATGACCACTGGAAGAATATAGGAATCTTGCATGCACCAAATTTGTTTTAAGAAATTCTACTATAGACAACAACATAGACCCTGAAATGAATATTAAATCGGACACTGATTTTCCCAAAAGGGCTAGAAATGCATCATCTCAAACGATTCTGAGAACATATGCTTCCTCGATTTTAGAATCCTCAGATTTCAATTTAACATCTATTGCAAAAATATCTATTGTGTCTCCTGTCCCTCCCTGGAAACTAATAGGATCACATTTTGATATGAGCATACAGATTAAACGAAGGCTGGAAATACTAATTTGTTAATATCCAATACAAAAATGCATTTGCATGATCACTATTCCAACCATTTTAAGATATACACTGATGGATCATTAATCAATGAACATGCAGGTGCAGCATACATTATCCCAGGCCTTAACAAAGAAAAGTCATATTACCTCGGAAAAAAAAATCTATAATAATTCACTGCTGACTTAACTGCTATAATCATGGCTTTAAAGTTTGTTGTTGATTACCTCAAAATTGATTTTAAGTTGTTCTATGTGTAGATTTCAAGTCAGTTCTTACTGCAATGAAGAATTTTAAAATAAAAGTTCGACCTGAGATGATCACTGAACTAAAAATTTTTAGAACACTTCCTCTCTGTCAGAGACACTGAAATAACATTTCTTTGGGTGCCCTCCCACGGTGAGTTATATTACAATGAAAAGGTTGATTTTCTAGCAAAAGAGAAGCAAAGCGATCATCAAATTCGGATTTTTTAAACTTCTCTATGTCAGTGAAGAGTGCTATACTTTGGCGGAAAAAGTACAATTTTCTCATTTTCATTTGATAGAAGGAGAAACTGGTGTTTTGGTTTGTACGATGAAATCAAAAATATTCATAAAAAGTTAGGTAAGCACGATCAAAACATATCGTAGACGACAGATATGTTCCCTGATCTGTAGATGGAAATTGGACTGTTTTTAAAACAAAGTATGTCAAAAATATACATTGTATACGTGGTCGTAGCATATCAACTGATCATATTCTTTTGTGTAACTTAATGAAAAAATTCATTCCAAATACGCCTGTACAGCTTTTCAAAATGTTTTCCTGTCAGCAAGTGAAACGTTTTTTTTTTGCGCATAGCTAAAAGTCCAGTTGGCAAATATTTATAATAGAGAAGTCAGTGGCGAGAT
>JADBJO010005359.1:160000-164335 GCA_016801955.1 Conus betulinus | reverse complement strand
ACCCCCGCACCACACCACACAACCCACACACCCCCCACACCCACACCCGCAACACACCCTCCCCCCCCCCCCCCACCCCCACCCCCCCACACACCCCCCCCCCCCCCACACAACACTCCATACACCCCCACCCCCCCCACACCCCACGCGCCCCCGGCACCACCCCACACCACCCACCCACCCCATCACCCCACCCACACACACACCCCACCACACACACCAACCTACCACCACAACACACACACACACAAACATACACACACACACACAAAACACACTTACACACAAACACACCCACCCAACACAAACACACACACACACACATACACCACAACACACACACACAACAACACAATATCTTTTCCATTCAATTCGTGTTGTTGTTCCTCGCTTGGTATAAATGTCAGAAGCGACAACCTGATTATTGTCCATATATTTTTCCAAACGTAAGGGCAGCACTCTTTGACCTGATAAACTCTGAAATCAAACAGATACCGCGCGTTTTCTTCTGGGCTCATGTTTGTGTCGGTTTCTACCCTGGCCGCTGCGCTTTCCACTGCAGGAATGGACGTCCGACCCTGTTATATTAGCTGGAGAATGCTTAGTTCTGTTACCATTCAATCCTTCTCAACCACCATCCTCTATCAACCAGTTCTAGCAGTACGCACGATAAACATTGAGTCCATCACTTCCATCACTGGTTGGTAGATCGACTATCGGAGTGCACAATGGCCCGGTGGATGAAGCTCCCGTGTCAGCCGTGCTGCACACCGCACGTCATGCCCAGCACTGCTGCCGAGTTGCGGGGTTAGTGATGAGTTAGTACTAGTTGCAGAGTAGCTATAGCTAAGGGACCACGCGGGGTCCCAGATGTTAGGCCGGTTACATGATGAGTTACTTACTAGTGCAGAGTAGTTGGGGGTGTGTGGCCCATGGGATCCCAGGAATGCAAGGTCAATGGTGAGTCATTCCAGACCGGTTGTATGTGGTTTTTTTTCCTGAATCACACACCGCTTCAAAATCACGCCTTGGTGGGTTGGAGGAAGCAGCCACGTGCCCAGTACTACATCCATGGAGTTGTCAACCCGGACGGACGTTCCCATCATTCCCAACGATCACTTGTACTCCCAATTCTCAGGGTGGTGGGATTTGAACCCCCAAAAATTATACAACATGCAAGTAAAGTATGTTTATTTATGAATTAAAAGAAACATGCACCTGGTTTCCTCTCTGACCTTGAAAGGGTCGGCGGGGGATGCGTGGGGGGGGGGGAGGGGGGAGGCGGGGGGAGAGGGGGGGGGGGGGGCGGAGGATTTTGGACGGTACGTGAGCCAGAAAAGATTTATACATAAATACCATACCATTCCTGTTCCAAAACCCTGCTTCCCTAGTGCGGAGGTATTGGGGCACCATATGATGTCCTGTAACGTACTGGAATATTAACATACACACCACACACACACACACACAACAAACAAAACCCCCCCCCCCCCCCCCCACATGAGGTGCTGAATGGTTGTGGCCATTTTTTCCAATTCTCTTTGAACAACTGTCAGTTTTCGACGTGCCTTATGTTCATTCGCAGGGAGTTCGTGGGAACATGCCTAAATCAATTAGTGGCGGGGGTGTTCTGGAACAAGGCGGGGTTGGAAACAGGTGTTCTGCTCAGTCTAAAACCACCCCCCTAAAAAGTCAGGTGATTTTACTTGTATGACTACATTTTTGCACTCTATGTAAATTGGGAGACACTGTAAAAAATCTGAAAAAGAGTGGAGTTATTCTGAAAACCCAAAAGGATCACGAAGGATGAGCTGGTCCACGAATTTTATCCCCAGGGGGTTGTGCGGGGGGTGGCAGGTGGAGGGGTGAACTGTGGGTGTACGGAGCACGCGCCCCTTTCGCATCTGCTGGGGGACTAATTTCCAGCGAGGAGGGATTACGAAACCTTACACCGGTCCTTAAAATGGAAAAACCAGAGCCAGAACACTGGTGTGAGCCATGCTGTTCCCCCAATGCCTATTGCACAAGATATGATGCAATAATCAATATCTAGTGCACGTGCATCCTCTTCTCTCCATTTATGCTGTTATTTTTTTCCCCAGGCTCCTAACGCTTCGCTATCAAAATCGCCAAAATTCGTTTTTGTACGGAAAAAAGATATTCTGTACGAAATATCTCCTTCTGTGCAATATGCATGCGCCACGAATCTCTTCAATTATAAATCCATGTACTTACGGTACCCCCCCCCCCCCCCCCCCCCCCCCCCCCCCCCCCCCCCCCCCCCCCGTTTTTTTCTTTTTCTGTTTCAGTGGTCTTTTTTTTCGAAGAAGGCATTGCAAAATAGCAATCATAACCCTATTCTTGGCATTGTCCAAGGTATACAAATCCCCCCCCCCATTGTGTCCACAAAATGCCCAAGTATTACAACAATTCCAAGTGTTTCTCTCTCTCTTTGGCAACAGGTGTGTTAATCCAAAGTTGAGATCTCTTTCTTCTCTCTCGCTCTCTCTCTCTCTCGCTCTATCTCTTCTCCCCTCGCTCTCTCTCTCTCTCTCTCAGTCTCTCAGTCTCTGTCCCTTCTCTCCCTCTCTCTCCTCCACTCTTTATCTCTCCTCTCTCACTCTCTCTTACTCTCACTCTCTCTCACCACCCACTCTCACCCACCCACCCCACACCCACCCACTCACCCCACACACACACACACACACACACACACACACACACACCCACACACACACACACAACATGCACCACACATTCTGTGGTATGTGCAACACTCACAACAGACACAGACATACACACACGCGCGCGCGCGGGCGCGCGCGCGCCGCCCGCATACCCCGAAGGCATCTATCTATCTATCTATCTAGCGTATCTATGCATATAAATATAAAGTATACATATATATATGCGTATGTGTCTGTGTCGTGTCTGTCTGTCTGCGGTCTGTGTCTGCGTACGTGTATGCGTGCGTGCATGAGCGCAAGTGTGCGTGTGTGCATGAGTTCGTGCTGTGTGTGTGGTGTGTGTGTGTGTGTGTGTGTGGTGTGTGTGTGTGTTGTGTGTGGTGTGTGTGTGAGAGAGAAGTGTGTGTGTGTGTGTGTGTGTGTTGTGTGTGTGTGTGTGTGTGTGTGTGTGTGTGTGTGTGTGTGTGTATGTGTGTCGTCTGTCTGTCTGTCTGTCGGTCTGTCTGTCCTGTCTGTCTGTCTGCCTGTGTGTGCAATGAAAATAGACAGTGCATACTTGAAAGACACAGACAGTGAAAGAGGAGGAAGAGATGATGTAGGCCCAAATATCCTTATGAACGACGGAATCTGATCATGTGCTGTAACAAACTCACACATGCATACCACTCACTTTGCTTTCGATCCATATAAAGCTATTAAAAAGATTAAGGCCATGTTCACACATCGTCGCATACAAACATTTCTAATTAAACGAACTCAAAATCCCTTATAGAGTCGTTCATGTCCACCAACGCTTCCATGCAATAATGTTCTAAGTCAAAAAGCTGTCTACTTCTTCTGCAAATATTAATTACTATTTGTGTCTGTATATCTCTTTCACGGTTGTGCAATCAAAATATGTATGAGGGTATACGTGGAAGCTTAACACTCTCTTTGGATGGGGGGGGAGTTAATGTGTGCCTCGTGTCTGCGTGTGCGCCAGGAGGATAGGTGCCACAGTTTGAATTGTGTGCTTTGTTTCACTGTGGGAAGCTAAGGCCAGTGTTCTGATTTATGTTTGCCATTAAATCTCTCCGTCCTAAATTGAAAATGTATTTCACTCTGACAAAGACAGCGCACATTTCTTCATGTGTTACACGACGGAGACATCCACAAACACTTTGCAAAAATAATAATAATAATAATAATAATAATAAGAATAATAATCGTAACAAAATAATAATAATAATAAAAGCTAAGTGTCCTATATTGTGTCTCAAAGGGAAGGAAGCAGCACTTTGTGCTGGTGGTCAACCAGAATCTGTCACTAATAAGTCCTCAGGAGTTAACCCAGCCTGCACGTCTGGCTGACAGAATTGGTCATAACAACGCGACTGGGGTCACGGGCCCGTCGCAACATGACAACCATTGCAGTAGACTGTGTGTTTAGTAAGGGGCCTTTTTTTGTGTCGGGGTATTCCGTGGTCTGTGGCGATCACAGACGTTAGGTTCCAGACTACCCCAGGCCAGACCAGGTCCTTAAAAAAGAAAGATGGCCTCTGAGCGTGGCGTGAGAACCATGGCATGCAGGGGACACACACACCACACACACACCACACACACACACACACCCACACACCACACACACACAACGCACGCACGCACGCAC
>JADBJO010005359.1:155000-157500 GCA_016801955.1 Conus betulinus | reverse complement strand
GGAAAGAGAAACAGAACCGCCACCCTCTGGCACTATACTCGACGTCTCTCTGACTCCGGCCTTGTGTTCCCCCTCTGACCCTCTACTTCCACCCCACTACATAACTGATTTTCTACCCTGAACTTAGACACAACCCCTTACAAAAAAGGTTGAGCATAACCAAAGGGCCTGTCCAACTATGAAAAGTGAAGAAAACAGAAACCGCCAAGGCACTTCTATGGCATCGTCGCCTGCTTTCACGTTCTAATCGACTCTGTACCCCCCCTGTTCCTGTTCCACCCTCTGCCTGTTCCACCCACTTTCTGCCTGTTCCACCTGACCCTGGTTCTGCCTGTTCCACCCTGACCCTGTTCTTATGCCTGTTCCACTCTGACCCTCTGCTGTTCCACCCTGACCCTGTTCTGCCTGTTCCACCCTGACCCTTGACCTGTTCTGCCTGTTCCACTCTGACCCTTCTACCCTGCTGTGTTACACCCTGACCCGTTCTGCCTGTTCCACCCTGACCCTGTTCTGCCTGTTCCACTCTGACCCTTTCTGCCTGTTTCCACCCTGACCCTGTCTGCCTGTTCCACCCTGACCCTGTTCTGCCTGTTCCACTCTGACCCTCTGCCTGGTTCCACCCTGACCTGTTTCCACCCTGTCTGCCTGTTCCACCCCTGACCCTCTGCCTGTTCCACCCTGACCCTGTGTGCCTTGGTCCCACCTTGCCTGCCTTTTCCACCCTGACCCTCTGCCTGTTCCACCCTGACCCTGTTCCATGCCTGTTCCTGTCTGCCTGTTCCACCCTGACCCTCTGCCTGTTCCACCCTGACCCTGTTCTGCCTGTTCCACCCTGACCCCTCTGCCTGCTGCCACTCTGACCCTGTTCTGCCTGTTCCACCCTGACCCTGTTCTGCCTGTTCCACCCTGACCCTGTTCTGCCCTGTTCCACCCTGACCCTCTGCCTGTTCCACCCTGACCCGTTCTGCCTGTTCCCCCTGACCCTCTGCCTGTTCCACTCTGAACCCTCTGCCTGTTCCACTCTGACCCCTCTGCCTGTTCCACTCATGACCCCTCTGCCTGGTTCACTCTTTTTTACTTCCTTTCCTTCGACCCTTTTACCTGAACATAGTGAACTGCGCGCTTATAATGCAAACACGTCATCTGGACTGCGGCTTATAATGCAATGACACCATCTGAACTGCGGCTTATAATGTAATGACATCATCTGGACTGCGGCTTATAATGCAATGACATCATCTGGACTGCGGCTTATAATGCAATGACATCATCTGGACAGCGGCTTTATAATGCAATGACATCATCTGGACTGCGGCTTATAATGCAATGACATCATCTGAACTGCGGCTTATAATGCAATGACATCATCTGGCCTGCGGCTTATAATGCAATGACATCATCTGAACTGCGGCTTATAATGCAAAGACATCATCTGGACTGCAGTTTATAATGCAATGACATCATCTGAACTGCGGCTTATAATGCAATGACATCATCTGAACTGCGGCTTATAATGCAATGACATCATCTGGACTGCAGTTTATAATGCAATGACAACATCATCTGGACTGTGGATGACAATGCAGTATGGCATCATCTGAACTGCGGCTTGTAGTGTAATCCAGATTCCTTTGAGTTGTAGCTTGTAATGCCATACAAGAAATATCAGACTCTGGACTGGGATGCAATACGTAAAAAACGGACTGCAGCTTATCAGCAGAGTATCAGCAACAACCAACTGCAGGTGAAAATGCAGAACAGGCAGCATACTCATTCATATATGCAACATACCAGTGTCTTGTCTATATGTGAATGCAGAAGAAAGCACGGTTTGGCTAGGAAGCAAAAACCTTGCAACGTTGGACATATGTCACATCTGAAATGCAGATTGAACTAAAGCAGTTCAAAATATCGGGTGTCAGGTTCACTCAAGATTTAAAACTTTGTGAATGATCACATTTCAAAAATGGTAATTTTGTTTTGAATATGGCTGAAAAGAGAAACATTACACCACTTGGCAGAATCGCACAGTACTAACATCCTTATGTTTTCATCCAAACGTGTTTACCCTTGGATATTGCTACCAAATCCATCCGACCATTTTGTCACAAAATTAGAGTAATTGTTTGACCGGGTTGTTTGGAATATAACAAAGCATACTAAGATAAGCCCAAAGACAGATTTAAAAATAAGAAATGGAGGGTCTTGGCGATTCTGATTTGAAAATGTTTACAGAATCTCTGAAAGTGATTTAGATCAGGAGACTAAAAACAAAAAAAAAAAGAGAAGAAAATCACAAATGAATTTTATTTGCCTTCAGTTGTCACCCTGTTTAAGTAGTTCGGAAAACTATGGATCTTATTTTGTAAATATGAAGAAAAACAATAACCTTTTTATTCTTATTCCGAAGGCATATAAACATTTTTTTTCAATCAATAAAATACTATCAAAGACATCGTGTGAAACACTAGCAGAACCAATCTTGTTAAACAAAAATGTT
>JADBJO010005359.1:140000-150000 GCA_016801955.1 Conus betulinus | reverse complement strand
CTGTATGTGGAAAATCCCCATTCATTTTCACGCATACAAGCAGCGGTTTCAAAAAGTGAAATGAAAGAAAGGATTCTATCGATGTTCCTCTAAACCTGATGTTACAAGTAATTTGTCAGACGCAGTTTTTTGCGTGCAAAACATTTGTCTGTAATTAAGTCTTTAATGGTGTTCTAAAAACAGTTATTCATGGATGCATTTCCAGAACATGTGACCAATACCGTCTTTGAAAAAAAAAAAAAAAAAGGCCGCAGAAATTACATTTGTCACAATGTTTTACTCCAAGTCCTTTTCAAATCACGTTTGTACTTAGATATCGGTGAATTACTTTCCGCTGAAACTATACTGCGCACAAAAAGAAACGCATACTTTTATTCAGTCATTTCATGCGTCATTTAGCATTCAAAATATTACAACCACAAAAGAAATAAGACATCAGTCTACTGTTATGTCTATTCATTATGTCTGACTTTTCACACTGGACAGAGTTCCCTGCTATACGGGGCATGTTTCTGTCAACATTTTCCTTAATATTTTCAGCGACAAAAAAAAAAAAAAAATGCGTTTCTTTTTGTGCACAGTATATTTCAATTTTACGTCATCTACCGTATGTTTCTGCAGAAAACATGATTCCCAATGACGAGGCTCTATAATTTGTTATTCCCATTTACCACAACACTTAGGTCTTGGGCCACTTTCAATCACTTTGACATTGTAAAAGTCCGGAGCCTTTTATGTACCGAGTCGGATTTACACATTCATTGGTGTGAATAAGGTCAGATTTATTTTTGTATCCTGAACTGCAGACTTGCACTCTGTAAAAACTCGACAAAATCTACAACTATACAATCTTCGTCTTTGAAGTGGATATGGGAAAGAAACTGTGCAAGATATTATACGTCTTTTTTGCCAAATCTCCTGAAGATAAAGTGCTCGCTTCCAGCCTGAACACATCTATTATAACGCCACAGCCCTGCAGAGAGTTTTGATACACAATTTTTTTTTAGTAAAGTATGCTAAAAACGTCAAGAACACAAGTCCAAAACTGATTCAATCTAATAAAAACGCAGAAAAACGAATTCTAGTCCGTATTTTATAATAAGTTACCACTGTAAGATATTATAATTAAAAATGTCTTTTTCCATATAGCAGCTGAATGTTCAGTTTTTCGAAGCCAGGATAGCTTAAAAGACAACACAAAAGGCTTTCTGTTCTGGAAGGACAATGCCGCCATTTTTAACACTTTTCTGTGGAGAGTTTCTGCTGCTTTTGTTCGCCGTTTTATTCTAGACAAATTTAAAAACAAATCTGTTCGCAAGACTGAAAAATGGCAAGAGTGGGGGGCGTTGGCAACAGCAGCCTCAGATAAGTTAGCGTGGAAAGAATAAGAGATTTCGAAACTGCATCTCTGCCCCTGCAGCGTGGCCGTTGGAAAAGCGTGAGTCGTTTTCTACGCATAAAAAATAACCGCCCGTTGTTTCAACTGATGCGACGTGCACTGAATGAACGAATCTCGCGTACGTGTTGGATGCATGATAGAAACAATCTTCAGACTGGTTGACCTATCTTGATAAGGTGGAGGGGGGTCCTCTGACTGGGGTGACCCATTTTGATAAGGTGGAGGGGGTCCTCTGACTGGGTGACCCATTTTGATAAGGTGGAGGGAGGTCCTCTGACTGGGTGACCCATTTTGATAAGGTGAAGGGGGTCCTCTGACTGGTGACCCATTTTGATAAGGTGGAGGGGGGTCTCTGACTAGATGACCCATTTTGATAAGGTGGAGGAGGTCCTCTGACTAGATGACCCATTCTGATAAGGTGGGGGGGTCCTCTCTCTGACTGGGTGACCCATTTTGATAAGGTGGAGGGGGTCCTCTGACTAGATGATCCCATTTTGATAAAGTGGAGGAGGTCCTCTGACTAGATGACCCATTCTGATAAGGTGGGGGGGGGGGGGGGTCCTCTGACTGGGTGACCCATTCTGATAAGGTGGAGGGGGTCCTCTGACTGGGTGACCCATTTTGATAAGGTGAAGGGGGTCCTCTGACTGGGTGACCCATTTTGATAAGGTGGGGGGTCTCTGACTAGATGACCCATTTTGATAAGGTGGAGGGGGGTCCTCTGACTGGGTGACCCATTCTGATAAGGTGGGGGGGGTCCTCTGACTGGGTGACCCATTTTGATAAGGTGGAGGGGGTCCTCTGACTGGGTGACCCATTTTGATAAGGTGGAGGGGGTCCTCTGACTGGGTGACCCATTTTGATAAGGTGGAGGGGGTCCTCTGACTGGGTGACCCATTTTGATAAGGTGGAGGGGGTCCTGTGAGTGGATGACCTATTTTGATAAGGCGGAGGAGGTCAGGAAGTCCCCTTTGAGCTTTCCTACATCCGCGTAGGAGGCTATATTTTTACCCCAAGGATGTGTGTGTGTGTGTGTGTGTGTGTGTGTGTGTGTGTGTGTGTGTGTGTGTGTTGTGTGTGTGTGTGTGTGTGTGTGTGAGCGCGCGCGCGTGTATGTGTCAGTGAGTGAGTGAGTGTGTGTGTGTGTGTGTGTGTGTGTGTGTGTGTGTGTGTGTGTGTGTGTGTGTGTGTGTGTGTCTCTCTCTCTCTCTCTCTCTCTCTCTCTCTCTCTCTCTCTCTCTCTCTCTCTCTCTCTGCAAGATTCCACAAAAAGAAAACTGATTTTAACAAAGTGAAAAGATTGAATGTGGCCCAATATCTGATCCATTGCTTTTTCAGCATTGCGAGGAAGATCCTTTTTACATCATGAAAAGTGCAACAGGTAACAAAAAACGAGTAATTACATTACAATTACAATACAAATTT
Source organism: Conus betulinus (assembly GCA_016801955.1). NCBI lineage: Eukaryota > Metazoa > Mollusca > Gastropoda > Neogastropoda > Conidae > Conus > Conus betulinus. The sequence goes on along the minus strand of JADBJO010005359.1, from coordinate 147,176 downwards.
TGTTAATCGATCAGTGTAAATAACTAAATGATTTCAAAACAAAACTCTATAACGACAAGAATGACAACAAGAAACAGCAAAGACAAACATCAAAGACACAAACAAGATGTATCTGCATACATCGAAGTACATATCTATACACACTTACATAGATTCAAGCATCACCCATTACATTTCATGGCGTCGGATGTTCATACTCTATCCGTTAAATTTTGGCGCGGATCCGGATAAAAGGGCGGATCCAGGATCCGTTCGTCTTTGGAGGAGGTTTGCGCTCTCCTGGAGGCCTCGAAACCATTCTGATTTCTGTTGATGAAAAGATCTGATAGCCATAAAGTGTTAAATAAATGTCAGCAAACTGTCCAGAGAGACGTGGACAAACGAGTCACAAGACAAAACACAACGCGTTTCGACCTCTCATTCAACGCCTTCTTCCTTGCGCTAAACTCAGAAGCAATCTGAAGCGATCAAAGCTAAGTGCATTTTCGTTTTGTTTTGTTTTTTTTTTTTTTTTTTGTTTCACCTGATGAAGACCTAAGAGGTCGAAACGCGTTCTGTGTTCTGTCTTGTGACTCGTTTGTCCACATTTCTCTCTGGCGGTTCGCTGACATTTATTTAAGATTTGTTTAGTAGATTTCCGCCTGCAGTCGTTTCACTTTGCAACTAGCCATAAAGTGGTTTAAAGTCTTTGTCACGTAAGGGTTTCATGCATTTACGGCGGCTCATGTAGAAACTTAAAACAGTATTTGTACTGACGTAAAAGTGTGAAAGATTCACAGGTAACAGACGCCCGAGAAGTTCAAGCTGCGACGAAAGTCTCTCTCTCTCTCTCTCTCTCTCTCTCTCTCTCTCTCTCTCTCTCTCTCTCTCTCTCTCTCTCTCTCTCTCTCTCCGACTTGAATGTTAGCTATTTGACGGTTCACATTTCGCACGCGATCAACAGTTAATCTTGGGCAGCTTCAGGACATGTCGTCCTACTCACCTTAATGATGATTGTCATTAGAAGGTCAAACAGTTCTTGGGAATTTTTTTTTTTCACGACGGGATGCGATAGCAGGTAGGGAGTGATTTGGCAACTTTCCTTCTTCTTCGTACGCAGGATGATACTCCTGTGGACACTCCCTATATGGACAGACAAGTATTAATCCCATCTACCCAACAAAGGGAGTGGAGTTTTGTGTGTATGACCGTTTTTTTTTTTATCCCGCCATTAAGGCAGCCATGCTCCATCTTCGGGGAAGGTGCATGCTATGTGTAACGTGTCATCCATACCAACGGCCAAACTGGCCTTCTCTTCCGAAAGTTGGGTGATGGGATTTTACGTGTGTGCAAGATGTTATGCGTGCGTTCACACACGGAACCTCGGTTTATAGTCTCATTCGAAGGACTGTATGGGAAATGGAGTCAGAAGTAATGTTTATTCCGAGGGGGAAAATGCCCCTGTACCGAAACGGCCCGGCGGAGATTCGAACCCGCAACAACCTTTGGATTACGTACGAGTTCGGCGCGCTCTACCAGCTGAGCTATTCCGGGCCCCATTGACAATTACCAGTTCTAGAGAACCTTCACAGTTTTCACGCTTAGTGTAATTTTCTAACGATCTTCCTGATCGAATCCCAGATTCGCACGACGAATCCACACCAACATTTTAAAAGGTTCGACCTTGTGCCACATGCTATCTGTCCACCATGTTGGTTGAAATCTGTTCAGTAGTTTTGTGTCACCTTGCTGATTGACAAACAAACAAAACAAACGAACAAATTCCGTTGGGTGGATCCTAGCACGGCCCATTAAAGTCTCGTGCGGATTCTGAATCACAATGATGGCTTCCGTCTGTTGTATTCTTATCGTACCCATTTCCTTAACGGAAAGAAACACGTGTCGGCTGACACAGAGAGCTCCGAGAGCGAGTCACTTCATTCAACTTAAAAAAGACAGCGCAGTGCTCGCTTATGCTTCACAACAACCCCCTCCTCACCACCTTTATGACTGACCACCGCGATAAGACTTCACACACGTCAGCTGCCCCACCTGAGAGGAGGGTAGGTTGTTAGAGGGGGGGGGGGGGGGGGGGGGGGGGGGGCATAGGGGGGAGCATCGTGAGGAAGGGGGTTGGGGGGGAGGGGGGGTAAGGGCGTGGGTGTGGGAGAGGGAGGAACCATGCTTGTCGAAAATGCCAGACTCGCGCGCGTTCGAGCACGGGTGGCATGAGTAACTTCCCTTCAACTTGGTATTTTTTCATTTGCTGCCGTCAGTGTCTCCTTCAGGGCAAATCACTCGGCAGGTCCATCTCCACACCCGGCCAGGTGTGCAGCGTCTTCCACTGGAAGACAAGGAATGGCATGGTGCTACACTGGAAGACAGGAAAAGGCACGGTGCTACACTGGAAGACAAAAAATGGCACGGGGGAAAAAAAATCATAATAATGCTGCAAGACTTGCATAGAAAATGGAAAAACAAAAAACATGTCACCCCTCTGAAAGAAAAAAAAGAAAAAAAAAGAAGAAAATGGCACGGTGCTACACTGGAAGACAGGAAACGGCACAATGCTACACCAGAAAGACGGGGGAATGGCAGGGTGCTACACTGGAAGACAGGAAATGGCACGGTGCTACACCGGAAGACAGGAAATGACACGGTGCTACACTGGAAGACAGTAAATGGCACGGTGTTACACCGGAAGACGGGAAATGGCATGGTGCTACACTGGAAGACAGGAATGGCACGGGTGCTACACTGGAAGACAGGAAATGGCACGGTGCTACACTGGAAGACAGCAAATGGCACGGTGCTATACCGAAAGACAGGACATGGCACGGTGCTACACTGGAAGACAGGAAATGGCACGGTGCTATACTGGAAGACAGGAAATGGCACGGTGCTACACCGGAAGACAGGAAATGGCACGGTGCTACACTGGAAGACAGGAAATGGCACAGTGCTACACCGGAAGACAGGAAATGGCACGGTGCTACACTGAAAGACCAGGAAATGGCACGGTGTGCTACAATGGAAGACAGGAAACAGCGATGTGGTTTTAAGCAAATGGCACTGTTTTGTACTGGAAGGAGGGAAAACTGGAACAGCGTGGTAGTGAAAGAGAGTGGATGAAGGCGCGCCGTGTAAATCCCAGGGAAAAAGAGAAACGGCAGGTGCTATACAGGAAAGAAAGGAAACGTCGCTCTTTACGACAGGAAAGTAATACTGTGAATTTTTGAGACAGGAAAGTGGTACTGTGTACTTTACGACAGGAAAGTAGTACTGTGTATTTAGTAACAGGAAAGTGGTACTGTGTACTTTACGACAGGAAAGTAGTACTGTGTATTTAGTAACAGGAAAGTGGTACTGTGTACTTTACAACAAGAAAGTAGTACTGTGTACTTTACAACAAGAAAGTAGTACTGTTTTAGTTTACAACAAGAAAGTAGTACTGTGTAGTTTACAACAGGAAAGTAGTACTGTGTACTTTACAACAAGAAAGTAGTACTGTGTACTTTACAACAAGAAAGTAGTATTGTGTACTTTACAACGGGGAAAGTAGTACGCTGTACTGTGTACTTTACAACAAGAAAGTAGTACTGTGTGTACTTTACAACAAGAAAGTAGTATTGTGTACTTTACAACAAGAAAGTAGTACTGTTTAGTTTGTACAACAAAAAAGTAGTACGTGTACTTTACAACAAGAAAGTAGTACTGTGTACTTTACAACAAGAAAGTAGTACTGTTTAGTTTACAACAAGAAAGTAGTACTGTGTACTTTACAACAATAAAGTAGTACTGTGTACTTTACAACAAGAAAGTAGTAGTTGTGTGTACTTTACAACGGGAAAGTAGTACTGTGTACTTTACAACGGGAAAGTAGTACTGCGTACTTTACAACAAAGAAAATAGTACTGTGTACTTTTTACAACAAGAAAGTAGTACTGTGCCGTACCGCGAGAAGAGAAAGGGCACTGACCTTACAACGGAAGACGAAAAACAGCACAGCTCCATACTCTTGGAAAGATAAATGAAACTGTGCATTATGGAAGAAGGGAAAGCAGGGAGGGCTATGAAATATATGGAGAATGGGTTAAAACGGTTCAGTTCTGTTCTGGAACAAGGATGTTTGGCATTGTGCAATTCTGGAGAAGAGAAGAAGAAGAAGAAAGAAAAAAGTACGGCATTGATTCCTACTGGAATAGGAACACCCACGGTTCTAAGTTACACTGCAAGAGGGAACAATGGCACTGAACTAGGATGGAAGAGAGGACAGTGACACTAAGGTGTGCTGGAAAAGAGGGACAATGGCTCTGAGTTATTCTTAGAGAGGGGACAATGACACTATGGGTGTATTGCAAAGAGGGGACAGTGGCTCTGAGGGTATTCCAAAAGAGGGACATACCGTGGATAGGTATGTGATACAGACAGAGAGACAGTGGGCTCTGACCCGAGACAGAGACAGACACAGACACAGAGGCAGAGATAGAGACAAACAGAGACAGAAGAATGAATGTAGACGTTATAATGTTTTGTGAATATGACCTAAGAGTCTGACCCACAGTTGTACGTGTCCTACGCGTGAGTCATGCCCAGAGACACACGACTAGCAAAAGACTTCCTGAGACCAGACTATCTATATACATTCAGGATCTACTATGGTCGTAAAGCCCTGGACAAAACAACAGTTTGCAATGACCAGGCCAGAATATCGACGGTCGGAACGGACCACAGTGTCCACGAATGAATCAAACTGTCCGGAGAGACAGTACGGTTCAGATTGTCCAGAGTCCGATTGTCCAGGGTCGGATTGTCCAGTCGGATTGTCCAGGGTTCGGATTGTCCCAGGGTCGGATTGTCCAGGGTCGGAAGTTCAGGCCAAAATCCTAGGATCGAAAAGGTCCAGGGTCGAAAAGGTCCAGGGTCAAAATGTCCACAATCAAAATGTCCCGGGGTCAAAATGTCCACGGTAAAAAAATGTCTGGGATAAAAAAAAATGTCCTGGGTCAAAATCTCCAGGGGCTATGTGTCCAAGGGCTAAATGTCCATCCACGGTGGGAGTGTTCAGGTCTAGAAAGTCCTGGGCCGGAATGCCCATGGTCGAATATAATCACATGTCGGATATATGATGAGTAGGAAAGCCCATTACCTGAAAATTCAGAGTCCAAGAAAGTCCTTAATGGGACTGTAAAGGCCGGAAAGTCCAGGGTTAGACTGTTAAGGTCAGAAAGTCCAGGGTTAGACTGTAAAGGTCAGAAAGTCCAGGGTTAGACTGTAAAGGTCAGAAAGTCCAGGGTTAGACTGTAAAGGTCAGAAGTCCAGAGTTGGGATACAAAGGTCGGAAAGTCCAGAATTGGACTGCAAAGGTCGGAAACTCCAGGGTGGACTGTAAAGGTCGGAAAGTCCAGATTTGGACTGCAAAGGTCGAAATTCCAGGGTTGGGACTGTAATGTTTGGAAACTCCAGAGTTGGACTGTAAAGGTCAGAAAGTCCAGGGTTGGGATACGAAGGTCGGAAAGTTCAGGGATGGACTGTAAAAAGTCGGAAAGTCCAGGTTCGACTGTAATGGTCAGAAGGTCAAGGGTTGGGTTACAAAGGTCGGGAAGTCAAGGGTTGGACTGTAAAAACCCGGAAGTTTCACGGCTAGACTGTAAAGGTCGAAAGTCCAGGGCTAGACTGTAAAGGTCGGAAAAGTCCAGGACTAGACTGTAAAGGTCGGAAAGTCCAGGGCTAGACTGTAAAGGTCGGGAAAGAGGGCTGACTGTAAAGGTCGGAGAGTCCAGGGCTAGACTAGTGTAAAGGTCGGGAGAGAGTCCAGGGCTAGACTGTAAAGGTCAGACTGTAAAGGTCGGAGAGTCCCAGGGCTAGACTGTAAAAGTCGGAGAGTCCAGGGCTAGACTGTAAAAGGTCAGACTGTAAAGGTCGGAGAGAGTCCAGGGCTAGACTGTAAAAGTCGGAGAGTCCAGGGCTAGACTGTAAAGGTCAGACTGTAAAGGTAGGAAAGTCCAGGGTTGGACTGTGAAGGTCAGACTGTAAAGGTCGGAAAGTCCAGGGCAGGAATTCCGGGGGTCGACAAGGCAAGGAAAGGAATGTCCTATGTCCAAGTGCGCCTGGTTCAGAATGTCTGGGGTTGAGGGTGTCCCAGGGTGTAAACGCATTTTATTTTCTTGGCACAGAACTCCAACAGCTGCTTCTTTTCATCAAATAGACCTCTTTGTTAAATTCCCACCTGCAGATGTCTGTGACGGCACGAGAGAAAGCGTCACCAATCCCGCAGCTGGAACGCCAAAAAAAACACCTGCAGAAGAACACGTTCCCACTTCTCATGGTCACACACACCGCCTTCCTGATCCATCTCTGAGATCACATCATCATCATCATCATCATGAAAACTTATATAGCGCCTATTCTCAGCTAGAGACCAAGCTCTAAGCGCTTTACAATCCACACTCGTTAACACAACGGGCTGCCTACCTGGGTAGTGCCGACTGAAGAGCTTCCAGCTGGCGCTTCATTCAGTCGTTTCCCGTGTCACCCAGTCCATATAATTCAATAACATTCACTCAATTTCCTTACTTTCTTTCATTCTTTCTTTTTCTTACGCATCGTGCATGCTATGTGTAACGTGTCATCCATACCAACGGCCAAACTGGCCTTCTCTTCTGAAAGTTGGTGATGGCATTTTACGTGTGTGCAATATGTTATGCGCGCGTTCACACACGGAACCTCGGTTTATAGTCTCATCCGAAGGACTGATTAATTACCATCAAGTCCCAACCGAAGCGGCAACAAAACGGGCATGGCTGTCTCGAAACCCGCAAGACGGAAATGCCAGTGTTGAGCTGAGTGTAAAAACTACAAAGCCGACGTAAGATCGCAAGGTTCACCATGATGTACAAAATCATTAACAACATGGTCCAGGTGGATCTGGGCCAACTTCGTAAATCCCAGCAGCCAGAGTTGAGAGCACCTAAGGAGAGGGACAGAAGAGCACACTCAGGGCAGCTTGCTAGACTTCAGTGTCAACGGGACTACCGGAGTTTTTTCGTTCCTCCCGCGAACCATCCCTGAGTGGAACGACTCACTGACTGAGGCTGTGGCTGGAGCCGCGTCTCTTGGCGTGTTCACGTCGGGAGCTCGTAAACTCCACCAGTAGCCACAAGCTGCTGCTGTTGTTGTTGTTGTTGTTGTTGTTGT
>JADBJO010005359.1:127500-132500 GCA_016801955.1 Conus betulinus | reverse complement strand
CTAGCGAATAACCAGTGGACCTAGCGAATAACGAGTGGACCTAGAGAATAACGAGTGGACCTAGAGAATAACGAGTGGACCTAGAGAATAACGAGCGGACCTAGAGAATAACGAGTGGACCTAACGAGCGGACCTAGAGAATAACGAGCGGACCTAGAGAATAACGAGTGGACCTAGCGAATAACGAGTGGACCTAGAGAATAACGAGTGGACCTACAGAATAAGTAGTGGACCTAGCGAACAACGAGTGTGAAAAGTAATGGAAAAAGAAAGCACAGAAAAGATGAGACATTAGCTACTACATACCACCCAACATGTGGAGACCGCCAGAAGAAAAGAACGTGTGTACACACACACACACACACACACACACACACACACACACACACACACACACACACACACACACACACTTCCCTCCACCCTTGGTCCTCCATAACCAGGATCTTTTGTGTGTGTGATTTGTTTTGTGGCAGTTTGAAGTGTTGTTAAGATCACACACACACACACACACACACACACACACACACACACACACACACACACACACACACACACCTCTTTGAGCAATAAGAAACCCCAGACAAATGTAGAGAGCCGTGGTGCACAAATTTACCGACACATGACAAAAAAGACAGAAACAAACAAACAAACAGAAGACAAACGTAGTCACTCGCAACTAATACAGTGGACTTTAAGACACTACACCAGCCATGAACCTAAACACTACATTTCAAAAAAAAAAGTCATTGAAAGAAATAGATGTTTGTGGTGTATCTGCGTTTTATCTCTGTGAGAGCCAAGCCAAAGTAATAAGGGGAAATTAACAAGAAAAAAAAAAAAAGAAAGAAAGAAAGAAAGAAAGGAAGAAAGGAACGAAGGAAGAAAGGAAATAAAGGGAAGGGAGGCAAAGGCAAAACTAGATGGAAAAGAAATTTTTCGGCTTGTTTTTTGTCAATGAAGATGACACGTAATGCAAGTGTTAAAGACAGACAGACAGGCAGGCAGGCAGGCAGATAAAGACAGACAGGCAGGCAGGCATGCAAGCATGCAGGCAGGCAGGCAGGCAGACAGAGACAGAGTGATAGACACACACAGAGAAAGACAGCGAGAGAGGGAGGGAGAGACTGATACAGACAGAGAGATGGAGAGAAAGAGAGGGAGGGAGAGAGAGAGAGACGGAGAGAGACAGACAGGTCGGACGGGGGCAGTGGAGTGGGGGAGTGGGGGGGGGGGGGGGGGGGGGGGAAGAAAGATGCACCATGGACTAAACGAACCCTTTCCGGAACACAGAAGGACGGAACTTTTAAAAGGGGAAAGTCCCCTCGTCCAGCCAGTTCCCGGGGTCTGGGAGGCAGCCAGACATGTATGGCAATTCTGCCATCTCCCGCGGCTTCAGTCTGCCTGTCTTGGGGCCACGGACTGCATGCCAATGAGGCCAACCCACCCAAAAAGTTGGGAATTCAGTTTCCGCCTATCGACCACATGGCGGCGCCCTTGAGGGCTGTCGGTACCCAGAGAAGAAAGTCCTCTTGAGGACGGTGTGAGCGGCGACTATAGAACCGCACAGACAGAATGATCAGTAATGGTTCGTGGCATAACGCACAGTGGCATTTGGACATTTTTCGTTCAGTTCAGAATACAAAGAGACCCATAAAAAAAAAAAAAAAAGAGTCGAGACTGACGCCTCTTCAAGACACAATATAAAACAAAAGCGAATTTTCGTGAAATATACCAAAATAGACGATTGAATTTTCGAAAAATAGGTCAAAATAGATTTTTTTTTTTTTTTTTTTTAAGTGAATTTTCGACAAATGTATCAAATGAGAGAAGCATATTTTCGACTAATATGTCAAAACAGTCAAGTGAATTTTCGACTAATATGTGAAAACAGACGAGTAAATTTTCGTCAAATGTGTTAAAACAGACCAGTGAATGTTCGAGAAAATGTATCAAAAGAAATGAATTTTTCGACAAAATGTATCAAAACAGACAAGTGAATTTTCGACAAGTGTGTCAAAATAGAGAAGTGAATTTTGGACTGATATGTCTTCTTTAGATATCACATACAATATACGTTTTAAAAGACTGGCCAAACCAACAATACTCCGTGCATCATATCTCTCATGCAGGAAAAAAAACCGTGTTGGAAGTGCCACCCATTCTGCATTATCTCTTTTTGGTCATTCTCGGATTACGAAAGTTAGCGACAGATTAATAAGATCCAGGGGGAAAACACAACGGTGCCATAACGACATATTTGTCCATATTAGCAAAAAGAGCAGGAAGGTAACGCTGCTCTGGACAGTGTTAACAATGTCTTGTGAATACTGAATCTGCCCTTGGAGTTAGTTTATGAGAGAAAACCTAATTATTTTTCTCCAGAAGAAGTAATAATAGCTGCAGCCTGAAAAAAAAAACATGGAAAATACGAAACACTGACAAAAATGTAGTATTCCATAAAAACATATCCTAAAAACATATCCTTTCGTAGACAATTAACAATTCGCCACAGTAACTTCACGGCTTCCATGTTCCGTAGAAAATGTGCAATAATCTAATAAGAAATTCTGACTCTTTCATTTGATCCGGATTCCTACGTTACCACGGATCCTCACCAAAACTGAACCTGGGCAGATCTCCTTGAAGCACACACGGTCTTTTCAATACCAAGTTTCGTTCAAGTCGGTTGAGCAGTTTCGATATAAAAAAAATAAACTGTGTAATAATCTTCCGGAAACAATACTGGAGCCGCTGCTTAATCCAGATCGGCACAACAGATCCGCATCACATTTTCATGGCTTCGCCCTCGGGCCCTGCTCAATCTTGTGACGACGTTTGGTTGAAATAGGTCAAACGGTGTTTGTGTAATCCTGCTGACAGACAAACAAAAACAAACAAACAAACGGACGTGGGTGAAAATAAACCTCTTCTTCGTCGAAGACTGTAAAAGGGTGTGGACACTGATTCGACAGTCAGGGGTCTTGCTTTGTACAGTGGTAAGACTGACGAACGAGCAGTGATCACTATGCCTGCTGGCTTCCTACTAGGGGCAGAGATTCTATTCTGAACTTTCTGGCGTGTCTGTGTCGAGAGGGATTCATTTATTGTCCAATGGGAGTCAGTCTCCCATCCCAGCGTGTTGTAAGTGACATATCGGGTGGCGTTTGTAGGCGCACTTCGCGAGTTTGTTTGTTTATTTGTTAAGAAGTAGATCTCCACGTTGATTTGACGCCAGGAGCACTGACACAATCAGCCGTGTCTCCCTGATGAGTCCGATCCAGCGGACGAAAGGCCTATAGGAGCAGGCAATACAAATAGATCTGCCTTCGAGAGGGATTACGATGGTTCCCTCATGCAGCTAGTGAAATATTTATCATATATTTTCTTAATTTTATGTGTTGTTGTCCCATTTTCTTTATCTTCACACACACACACACACACACACACACACACACACACACACACACACACACACACACCTCCTTAAGTTCAAATATTTGCCAAGTCATTACTGTGATGACGGAGGGGTTGTAGGCATGCGCTTGTTTTTCCCCCACTATTAGATTGTTCGTCTTTGTATTTGTTTGACTTTTTTTTTTTCAAGTTTAAAAGGCTGTGCCAGTCTTGAATAATTGTTACTCCGTGTTAGGTTTTCTTATGGGAGCAAGAGTTACCCTACTTTGTTTAATGTTTGTTGATTTGGTTGTTTGTTGGTGTTGGGTGGTGTCGTGGTGGTACTTGTTGGTTTTGTTTTTTGTTTGTTTTTAATGAAATGACATTATTCTTGGAATGAGGAAATCTCTGAATTTTTTAAAACTAAGTTCGTGTAAACCTTACTTACTTTTTATTTTTTTTTCCATATTTGTATTTTTATAGAGGAGTTGGGATGAGGTGGAGGTGTGGGGGGGTGGGGGGGGGGGGGGGGGGGGGGGGGGCGTTTGCGCTTGAAGGCATGAAAAGAAACTTCTTCATACACGCTAAGGTGAAACCTTCCTGAATTATTTTTCTTTGAACACTACCGGTTACTCCGATCTGTTGGCAGACCAGTGTTCTCTGTCTTGGCTTGTCTGGGTTTGTTCTTGGTTTTTTTTTCTTTTTCGTTTTGTTTTGGTTTGGTTTGGTTTTTCCCGCACAGCCTTAATTCATTTTCGACTAGCGGTGGCGGTTTCATTGGGAGGACAGAACAACCATACTAACACACCATACGTTCCTTCTTTCTGGAGGGTCACTGTTGCTACTACCCCTACTACTACTACTACTACTACTACTACTACTACTACTGCTGCTGCTGCTGCTGCTGCTACCACTTCTATTACCACTTTTATCATAATTACCACTACTACCTATACTAAATAATACTACTTCTACCATTACAGCACCACTACTACTACTACTACTACTACTACTACCCACTACTGCTATTACGACTATAACTATTGTTTCGACTACAACTTCTACTACCACTATTATCAATATTACCACTACTTCTACTTTCACTTCTTTTGCTGCTACTACTACTGCTGCTGCTGCTGCTGCTGCTGCTGCTACTACTGCTACTGTTAGTACTACCATTACTACTACTACTACTACTACTACGATTGCTGCTGCTGCTGCTGCTACTACTACTACTACTACTATTACTACTACTACTACTACTACTACTACTACTACTACCACCACTACTACTACTACCAGTACCACTTCTACTGCTACCATTATTACTGCTACACCTAATACCCTACTACCACTGCTACTACTATATTGCTCCTACTGCTACTACTACCTCCACCACCATCACCACTACAACTACCACCACTATTACCACTACTACTGTTACTACCACTACCACCACCACCACCACAACTGCTTCTGCTTCTACTTCTACTACCATCACCACCACCATCATCGCAAGAATTTACCACTACTACTACTTCCACGATCACCACCACCACCACCACCATATAACCACCATGATTGTCACTACAACTACAACTAAC
>JADBJO010005359.1:102500-112500 GCA_016801955.1 Conus betulinus | reverse complement strand
AGCGAGTTGCCTGTGACTTATTCTGAGTACTTCTATCTTTTTTTCTATTAGGGAGGCAGCCACATCTTTCTTGCTGAAGAAAGAATTCTACATATATATGATGATTTACACAGCAATGGCAAATAATGTTCTCAAGGGGAGCACTCCATAATGTAAAACATAGGACTTTGAACGGAACCTGAGGGGCACCCAATTTCAATCTGTTTGCTTCAGAAAGATTATCATCGATTGTAACGCACTGACATCGGTCCGTCATGTAAGAATTTAACAAGTTTATGGCACTACTATCGTACCTAGCTGCATACTGGGGACGAGAAGCAGGAGTGAGTGGTTTTTTAAAGTATCAAAGGCAGCTGACAAGTCAAAAAAAAAATGAGAAAGAAATATTTTTTTCCGAAGCTGGACGCTGAGAGAAGTTTGTTCGGGGCGTGGAGAAGAAGGGTGTCAGCGCTGTGGCCAAACTAAAGTAAACTGGTTGATAGCATGTCCACATCAGGTTTTAGACCTAATGTTTCTGTCAGGCATGCACATCCGTGAGCAAAACACATACAAAAAATCATCGCTAGAAAGTGACGCTTTTGCTCTATCTATGCGCCAGTAGTAGCCGTCACTCCTCAAGATAAATCTGTCTGTGTCGGGCAAGTTGATCCTTTGCCGTGGGGCAAGCTGGCTCCTGGGACCGACTTGTTCCGTAGGGAAGGCCAACATATCCCATAGACAGCACACACGCCTTCATAATGGCACTGGTTTATCGACATGATTATGCTTTTCCAGTCACCGCCATATTGTTTGATTAAAACGATTCCGCGCCTTTCTTTTCTTATACTCTCAGTTCTTATAGAACAGGGAGTACTTTACAACGGGAACTTAGAAATGCTGTCTGTCAGTCTGTTTGTCTGTTCGTTGTCAAAATGTGTTCCACTCGCTCCAGACAAAACTTCTGGGCCGATCTTTCTGAAAATTTGTAGGTATGTTCATTATGGGTCACGGATGCTGCCCGATGTTTTATTTTACCAAAATAGCCGTTACTAACGGCTATAACGGCCCAAAACGGTTTTTCTTCTCTATGGAATATCTAGAAAATGATAAACGCAAACAAAAATGACGTCAAAGCTTCTTTGTGTCATATGCCGAAGTGGCGAAATACATTGTGACGCATGTTTGATTGTGACGTCGTCTTCAAGATAAACTGGGAGTACGTTTATATGCTTTGCATCTTGTTTCTTTTTTGTTTGTTTGTTTTAGTAAAACAATGTAACGTCGCTCTTTCGGTTCTACTATGGTAAGAGAGTATGAAAGAAGAAAAAAAGATGAAAAAAAAGGAGATACTGAACTTTAGGGTCATCTTCAGAGGAGGAGGAAGATGAAGTCTGCATTGTTGCATATAATCCTTGGTCAGCAAGCGGAATAGGGGAAGAATGAGACCAGCGGACATGGAGTAAAGACTGTGCTCGTACGAAACGCACAGGTCTCGGAGCAACCCGCGATCTACACGCCAGAGTCAGTGACTGCACACTCGCGTCACAGATCCTACTCACTGCTCTAACATTATCGTCACCCTGGGAACAGTAACTTTCCTAACCTAAACAGTCCACACTGTCTGCTGATTTAATTGAAGAAAACGAGTGTTAACTTGAAAACAGTCAATTCTACATGAGAAGAATGTCTTAAAATGAAAATGATCATTCTGACATGAAAACGGTGAAAACTTTTTTTTTCCCAACAGAAAAAAAGGGGGTATAAACATTTAGTTCTACGTGAATGCGGCTCCTACGAGAAAACCGCTATTTTTCATGTGGTAATCAAGTATCGGCAGCCGTTATTTCTACGTGAAGAAAGCTAATTTTCATTGAACACATACACTTTTTTTTTTTTTTACTTGAAAACCGGTAATTATCACTGAAAAAGTTACAATGTCAAGGAAACATTTCTACGCGAAACCGTGAATATGTTTGTCTCCTTGACAATGGTCCTTTCTGCATAAAAACGTTTACTTTTCACGTGATAACCTTGCGTTCAAACCCGTTCTTTTCGCTCGAAGACAGTAAATCATCTCAGAAAATGTGTTACTTCACATGAAATAATGATTTTCACGTGATATCAGCTATCTTACTTCAAATTTTTTTTTTTTTCCCTGATAATCAATCGTCTGCACGAGAAAAACTGTTTACCTGGGATCATAAGCTGCTTTCATATGAAAAGAGCAGTCATCACTTAATAATAATTACTTTCGCTGCTTAAAAATATTCAAAATTACCGTTCTCCCCCCGCAAAGAAGAAACAGTTATTGCTGTCTTTTGTGGCTCGCGTACTATCATAATATTCAGGAAGCATCTTCTTTCCCCTAATCACAAGTATTATCTGTACAGTATGGTGACTGAAAATCCCTCATCTTTCACCCTGACTCATCATGAGAATGCAACCCTATATTTAGATTCCTCTCTCTCTCTCTCTCTCTCTCTCTCTCTCTCTCTCTCTCTGGTATCTTAAGGGATGTCGATGTCATCTTAAACGTATGCATACATACGATCTCCCCTTTCTTTTCTGTTTACCCCCCCCCCCCCCCCCCCCCCCCCCCCCCCCCCCCCCCCCCCGTCCCACTTTTGCGTATGTCCTGTTTTTCAAACCTGTCCAAAAAGTTCATTACTAATTACAGAGAGAGAGAGAGAGAGAGAGAGAGAGAGAGAGAGAGAGAGAGATGAGATGCATTTGTAGTTACTGTATTATCTTTATTTGCGGACGCCTTTGTTATTACTTTGTTTGGGAAGGCCTTTGTTGTTACTTTTTTTTTAATCTTTATTTTTCTTCCCTTTTCATATTGTTTTCCGTTTTTTCCTCAAAATTAACCATTAAAAAAAATATGTAACGCTTACACAATATTGTTCCAGTTTATTTGGAATAACAAGATTCGTCCCACTACAAATAAACAGACTATTTCTTTTCAAATGAACTAACCAACCAAGCAACAACCGAGCAACCTCATGGCCAAGCGGGCGTTGACCAGTACCATCCTGAAATAGCCTCTGACAGACCTTATCATTAGTCCCCTCGGTACCATCTGCTGTGCGTCTTGCTTCACATATATACATTCAGACGACCGGCAACTCGAGCAGGAAGAGATGGATGCTTTGGTCACCCCGCCAAATCACTTCACGCAAGAAAATACTGTCATTCATTCCGCCTTCATTCATGATCCTCTCCTTCTCTCTCTTCTCTCTCTCTCTCTCTCTCTCTCTCTCTCTCTCTCACTCTCCTCTCTCTCTCTCTCTCTCTCTCTCACACACACACACACACACACACACACACACACACACACACACACACACATTAATGTTGCGTATAAAAAGCAAATGAAACACACAAGTTGGCACATTCATTGTTTTAGCCAATCTGACATCTCTCTCTTCCTTCCTTCCATTCTTTCTTTCTTTCTTTCTTTCTCTCTTTCTTTCCTCAAAGCAGCAGTTTTCTTCTTCGGCTTGTGCTTTCCACTGCTGGCTTCCTTCGTGAAGCAATGGTATC
Source organism: Conus betulinus (assembly GCA_016801955.1). Taxonomy (NCBI): domain Eukaryota; kingdom Metazoa; phylum Mollusca; class Gastropoda; order Neogastropoda; family Conidae; genus Conus; species Conus betulinus. The sequence goes on along the minus strand of JADBJO010005359.1, from coordinate 108,978 downwards.
GTGGGCAAAATCTAGTGTGCAAAAGCACCAGTCCGAAGGACATATGCGGACATTCTTGCTGGGTTCTCGCCGGCACGCGCGTTGTCGTTTCAGGAACCATCATGCCCGAGTATGACAGTCATTGAAGGGATAACCGAAGATTTGAGCCGACCATGATTGAGTGGGACGCTCTGAGAAGTATTCTGATTGGCTGGATTTTTAAGTGCGTGTTCACATTACCATTTCAGGTACAATCGGAATGATTACGAACGTTTGGCTCAGAGCGAAAAGGGCGGGAAACCACATGTTCATCTCCGGGGGAAGCGGAAACTGTGTCAGCTGGCTTATGCGCGCTTCCAACGGTCTGCACAGGTTGGTCTTGTTGCTATGGCTTGAAAACAGACTACTCTGGTCCGAGTCGAATTTGATCGAGAGCAACAAAACGAGACATCAGTATATAATATTTATTGGTCTGTAATACACGTTCCGTGATGTTTGGGGTATAAAATGATTATGATGATGATGCACGTTGATAGAAAAGTTATTTCTGCACTAAAATATGCCTAAAACAAAGCCAAAAAAAATGTTAGAAAATCATGAATCTGATCAAATTTTCACTCATGCGTCGTGCCTCGATACATTTGACCAACAACAAAAAAACTGTCTTTCCAAAGGAAATTATTTTGTGAGAGTTTTCAAGAGGAATTTCCTGTTTTTAAAAAATATATATATCAGATAACCTCCCTTGGTAGCGGGCTTTGGCACGGTACAGTTCATAGCGTGTTAACGACGTGATACGGCTCAGTGGTGAAGACAGACCACTAAGCAGGCAGTAAGATATCGCGAGTTCGAATCTGGCTGTCGCTCAACATCAACACTGCCACTTTAACTAAGTGTGGTGTCGGGTAAGTTCCTCTTCTCCTTGTTCTTCTACAACGGTTGTCCCCCACCTGCCGCGGACTCACCTCCGTGGGACGTTAGTTCTCAATGTGACGATCACCAAGCACACGCAGAGTACTCAGTGGCACAGAACGCTGAGTTTCCTGTCAGGTGTTGCGGGTGTGAATCCTTTCTGGCAAATTACGAGTTTTGTTGTTGTTGTTGTTGTTGTTGTTGTTTTTTAATGTTTTTCAGCCATCAGTTTGCTGCCCGTGTAAACGGTGGCTGTTCTGGTGGAGTTAGTGTGTGGAGAACAGGTTTTCAATCCTCTGTTTTCCTGGGATGAGCATCCTCGTTTGCAATATTACATCTGGTGTGCTGTGGTCTTTATCTTTATAAAATAAAATTTAAATTTAAAAAAAAAAAAAACGATTATCAGCAGCAGAGACATTACTGAGCCTCAGCCACCGTTTAGACACAGAGAGAGGGGGGGAGGAAGGGAGGGAGGGAGGAAGCAAGAGAGAGAGAGAGAGACAGGACAGACAGACAGACAGACAGACAGACAGAGACAGACAGAGGGGGACGAAGTAGGGAAAGGAACAGCTTGAGAGAAATGGGGAGACAAAAACGGAGAGAGAGAGCGAGAGAGGGGAGGGGGGAAGAAGGGACAGACTCACACAGACAGCCAGCCAGCCAGCCAGACAGACAGACAGGCAGGCAGACAGGCAGACAGGCAGCCAGACAGACAGACAGACAGACAGGCAGCCAGACGGAGATGGTAGGGAGGGGGGGGTGGGGTGGGGGGGTAGGGGTTTGTGATCAGGATCTGACTGCAGAGACATCCTCTCCACTTGATGGGATGGGGCTTGTGGTGCATAACCCACTTTCTTAGGAAAGCAGAGAATCCCTCCAATCAAACCCCAGAGTTTCCCTGTATGGGGGAAGGGGACGTGGGGGGAAAGCGACGGGGGGTGGGGTGGGGGTTGAAGGCTTTCCGCCTTTTTTCTTGTGCACCTTAAATAGGATGTCCTGAGAGCTATTCTTTCAGACAAGACGAAAAGCCAAAGTCCCGTCTGACCATATGAGTAAAGAAACACACACCGAAGGTGCAGGTCGCACCCAGTGAAGTACTTGCTATCTTCACTGCCAAACTGACCAGCTGGGAGAAATATTGCACTACACTGGGAGGCCTGGGTAGCCCTGGATGGTTTTTCTTTCGGGTGGTTGTTTCGGGTGCACAGAAACTTTGAAAAACTGAAGTCCTCTCTGTCGTATGCATTAACTGGACGTTTAAAAAAAAAAATCCCAAAAAAAAAAAAAAAAAAAAAAAAAAACGAAAAAAAAAAAACAAGTAATCAATCATTTTTATTGCAAACTTTGTGATAGCTACAATTATGCAACCTTGTCCATAAATGTTCAAAACACCAACAACAGACACAGTCGTGGTCCAGAAAGTATGTTTTTAAAAGAGTGACATTTTTCTGTTTCATGCCCCCCCCCCCCCCCCCCCACCCCCTCTCTCTCTCTCTCTCTCTCTCTCTCTCTCTCTCTCTCTCTCTCTCTCTCTCTCTCTCTCTTTCCCCTTATTCTTCTCTATTCATCTCGCGTTCTCATTGTCAGTGAGTCCATTTTTCTCTCTTCTTTTCTTTTGCATGGAGTTAGGGCTCTTGGCTGTTCCCGAGGAACTGTCGTCTCACCCAAACACGCCTTGACCCCATCATTACTGACATACTCAAGTATTTTTGCCAGTTTTTTGCTCCTATATTTGGACAAACCGAGCAGGCAAAGGCCTGGAACCACATGTTTGTGGACAATTCCTAATGACCCAATAACGATAGTGATAACTTTTGTATCAAACCCTGCCTCACTAAATGAAAAACAGAGAGGCGTGTATTTTTTTGAAACTTTTCTTCATAGCATAACTGAAGAAATGGGTCAAAGGGGTTGGAAATTTTGACAATGAAGGCCTTTGAGTTGCTATGATCGATGAGACAAAGGTCAGGTTTATACTGATTTGCGTTGTTGTAAACATATATGCATACATACATTTATACATACATGCATACATTTACACATACATGTATACATACATGATACATGCGTTGACTACGAGGTGACAGCCCCTATATGCCCATTTGTGTCGGCTGGGCTGTAAACAGTACTTTCTCTCTCTCTCTCTCTTCTCTCTCTCTCTCTCTCTCTCTCTCTCTCTCTCTCTCTCTCTCTCTCTCTCGTGCGCATATCTATATGTACACATACACGCATCCATGCATAGACCGATAGACATAACGATATACAGTAAGACAGATTGATAGATAAGCACGTAGATAAATACATATGTAAAGACATATGGAACGACAGGTCGATATGAATAGTGCTTTGTTACAGCGACGCGTTATCTGCGATATTGTGATGATCAAGTTACACGCTGTCATAAAATGTAACAGTACCACAGAAACAGTACAACACAACACAATGCCATGTAGCGCAGTATGCATGCTACCGTACAGTACAAACGAAGCAGTGCAATGCAACACAGTACAGTACGAAGCAGTGCAATGCAACAACACAGTACAGTACGAAGCAGTGCAATCCAACACAGTACAGTACAAAGCAGTGCAATGCAACACAGTACAGTACGAAGCAGTGCAATCCAACCAGTACAGTACGAAGCAGTGCAATGCAACACAGTACAGTACAAAGCAGTGCAATGCAACACAGTACAGTACAAAGCAGTGCAATGTGCAACACAGTACAGTACAAAGCAGTGCAAATGCAACACAGTACAGTACAAAGCAGTGCAATGCAACACAGTACAGTACGAAGCAGTGCAATGCAACACAGTACAGTACAAAGCAGTGCAATGCAAAACACAGTACAGTACGAAGCAGTGCAATGCAACGCAATGCAATGCAGTACAGGGGGCAAAGAAAAAAAATAAATATGTGAATAAGAAGAGCAAAAAGACAACAAAGAAATGGAAGAGCATGGAGTAGAAGAAGAAGAAGAAGAAGAAGAAGAAGAGGAGGAGGAAGAAGAAGAAGAAGAAGAAGAAGAGAAAGAAGAAGAAGAAAGAGGAATACTTATCCAATCTTTTCAAGAAAATCGACGTAACGTTCACTGTGCTTTTCACACACACACACACACACACACACACACACACACACACACACACACACACACACACACACACACACACACACACACACACACACACACACACACACCTGATACCGGCGCACGCCGAGGCTGTTGAGCCTTCCATAAACGGCTGTCAAGAACTGTATACACTGGCTGCGCAGATATTTATAGCGGCTGTCAAGGCGCCTCCTGTGACTGTCAGCACTGGCTCACAAGGCGGCAGGCAGCATGTGGATTCAGCGAGGTTCAAGTGTTGGCCACCGTTTTTTTTTTTTTTTTTTTTTTTCCCCCTACCTGACGACCAGCGTCACAAAATACAAAGCCAGTTGTATGAGGTGTATTGTAATACGTTTTTTGCCCCTCCCCCCAATACCCCTCTCTCTCTCTCTCTCTCTCTCTCTCTCTCTCTCTCTCTCTCCTCTCTCTCTCTCTCTCTCTTCGTCCTAGCAAAGTTTCTCTTTTGCTGCTTGAATTCCGAGGTTGCTCGCCTGCCCGTTAAGGGGTGAAGAGGGGTGGAGGTGGGTGGGTGTGTGGGGAGGGAGGGCGAGAGGAAATGAAGAGGAGAGAAGAAGAAGGATAAAGAGGAGGAAAGAAGAAAAAAAAAAAAAAAAAACGGAGGAAGGGAATGAAGAAAATGAGAAGGAAAAGGATGAATAAGAAAAGGAGGAGGAGGAGGAACAAGGAAAAAGAAGAAGAGGAGGAGAGAAGAGGAGGGGGGGGAGAGAGAAAAAGTGGCAGAAGAAAAGGAGGAGGATGTAAAAAAAAAAAAAAAAAAGAAGACACGGGGAGGAGGAAGAGGAAAGATGGGACGAATGAGGAGGGAAGGAGTGGAGAGGAAGCACAAATAGATAGAAAATGAAGAGAGATTGGGGGGGGGCCCAGAATAGCTCAGTTGGGGTTGCGGGTTCGAATTTCGGTACAGGGGGATTTTTCCCTCGGAGTTACCATTGGTTCTGACTCCATTTCCGATACAGTCCTTCGAATGAGACTAAAAACCGAGGTTCCGTGTGTGAACGCCTGCATAACATCTTGCACACACGTACTATCCCATCACCACCCTTTCGGAAGAGAAGGCCAGTTTGGCCGTTGGTAGGGATGACACGTTACACATAGCATGCACCTTCCCCAAAGATGGAATATGGCTGCCTTAATGGCGGGATAAAAAAAAAAAAAAACACGGTCATACCCACAACAGTCCACTGCCTGTCCATACAGGCAGGTCTGCGGGGGTATCAGCCTGCGTACGCAGAAAATAAAGAACGAACGAAAACGAACGAAGAGGGTGGGACGAGCACGCAGAAGAAAGACTGAAGTGAAAAGGGCGAGAAAGAAGGAGACGAAAGGCATGAACAACAGAAAGAAGTCGATAGGAACGTATACAAGAGGACGAGAACGAAAATGAAGATCTCAAAGACTACCGTGAATGAAAGACATGTCCCTAAAAGTTTTCGCTATGAGGACGTCAAGCTCAACTATTTTCGCAAAAAAAAAGAGCAGTAGAAGAAAGAAGACGACGACGACACAGGACAGAAGAGAGAGAGAAAGAAACAACAAGAGGCGAAGAAGAGGAAGAGGGATGGGGACGAAAAGAGAGAAGAAGAAGAAAGCAGAGGATGAAGACAAGGGGAAGAAAGACAGAAGAAGGAAGGGGGAGAAGACAGAAGAAGGAAGGGGAAGAAGACAGAAGAAGGAAGGGGAGAAGACAGGGGAGACAGAGAGGGAAGGGGGAGAAGACAGAAGAAGAAGAAGGGAGGGGAAGAAGACAGAAGAAGGAAGGGGAAGAAGACAGAAGAAGGAAGGGGGAGAAAACAGAAGAAGGAAGGGGAAGAAGACAGAAGAAGGGAGGGAAAGAAGACAGAAGAAGGGATGGGAAGAAGACAGAAGAAGGGATGGAGAGAAGAAGAAGACAGAAGAAGGGGAAGAAGACAGATGGAAGGGAAGAAGACAGAAGAAGGAAGAAGGAAGGGAAGAAGACAGAAGAAGGGAGGGGAAGAAGACAGAAGAAGAAAGAAGAGAAAAAAAAACTCACAAGAGCAAGCACTCGACGAGAAAGAGTTCAGGAAGGGTTGTGTATGAGTCAAGAAAACAGAAGGAAATCGAAGAGGTTAAGTAAGACGAAGGAATGGAGGAGAAAGCGACGAAGGCGAAGAAAATTCTGAGAGGAAGCAGAAGCATTGAAAAGAAAAAAGAGAAAAAAGGTGAAAAGCAGAATACTAAAACGAAGAAAAAGACAAAAAAAAAGTAGCACAAGAAAAAATACCAAATTTCCGGCGACTTGAAACTTTATGATAGTTAAAGATGTGTGCATCACTCCAGGTCAGAGAGCATCTCCATGTGCTGGCTTGCCACGCCTTACTTTGAATCGAGAGAGAGAGAGAGAGAGAGAGAGAGAGAGAGAGAGAGAGAGAGGTGAAAGGTGTGTGTGTGTGTGTGTGTGTGTGTGTGTGTGTGTGTGTGTGTGTGTGTGTGTGTGTGTGTG
>JADBJO010005359.1:75000-100000 GCA_016801955.1 Conus betulinus | reverse complement strand
GATGAAGAGATGAAGAAGAGGAGTTCTACGTCGAGATCCCAGAGACGACCACGAAGACCCAGTCCTGAAACCTGGAGCCAGTCAACCAAGGGCGTCACCATCAAGCAGTGCTGGAGAAAACTTGAAGAGACTTGTTCAAGAACTGTGGTGTGGTGTGAAAGCGTGGTTGTGTGTGGAAACCTGGCCAGGTAAGTTGTTTTTATTATAATCCGGGATAAGGAAGTAGTGATCTTTTATGTGTTTTTTGATTCCATTTTGAGTTATCGGATTCTTCATGTTTGATTTTAAGTAGCATAGAAATTGTATTTCTTGTGCTCAGTCGTGTTAGGAGAGAAACGAATGCCTAACGTCCCATTCCCAAAGAGAGGTGAATGTTTGGTGGGCGCATGAGTGTGCATATGTGTGTATGAGTGCAAAGATAACCTTGGTGTGTTGAGCCTGACTAATAATACATCAATTTTGTGCACTAAGCAATACCATCACGATTTCCCCCGTCCCTGGACAGTGTTTATGCACTGTTTACAGAACAAGATCAAACATACAGATATGAAACAATGCTATGCAGGTATGTAATTCACAGCAGCACATAATGCAGCCACCATAGCAACAGCACAGACGTCATTTAACCATATCTTATATTATTTAACCAGACATCACGTTAATAAACCAAATCTTAAATCAAACCAACCACGTTAGTAAACCAAACATGATATTAGTCAACCAACTGTCACGTTAGTAAACTGTTCTTTATATCAGTCAGCCAAATATCAACGTTAATAAACCATACCTTCTATCAGGCAAGCTCATATCATTAATAAGGTTACGTTGCTTACAGCCCAGCCAACCGCAAGGGCTCTACCAGGACCGTCACCGCGTTGAGGTATCATTAGTAAGCCATACCTTATGTCAGTCAGTCATACCTTCAATGAATCTGCCTTACCTTCTATAAGTCAACAAAACTTTCATTAATCAACCCCGTCTTAAATCAGTCAACCCCTAGATTGTATCAGTCAGCGATACTTTATATCATCCAACCTCACCTTATATCAGTTAAGCATACCTTAAATCAGTCAGCCACATCTTCTGCCATTCCATGACACCTAGTATCGATCAACACCGGGCCTGTCTTATATCAATCAATCACATCTTCCACCCGTCAACGATGCTTCCAATCAACCATTCATAGCCACTGTCTATCCGCCATACTGTATCGAAAAAGTCCTTGGAGAAAGCAAGCGTGCAGACACAACATAACGAGTGCGCTCATCGTAACTGGAGAAAAAAGACTGACGATCTTCTGTCTGGAAAACAACAAATGAAATACACGAAAGAATGGTTTAAAACATATCCATAATTCAGGGCATAGTTCTCAAAGGAGATTCGCTTGGCCATTTTCGGTCAGTACAAAACAAAGTCGAGAAGGACGCGCACAGACCGTTGGAACTGATGACGACAATGACGCTGTCAAGCAGGCAGAGAATGCTCGGTTGGAGAGAGACGATCTCCTCTCAATACACACTGAACTAGGTGAACAGCCACTTCAACCAGGAAATGCAAGAACTTCTAGAACATTCCAGCACCGAAAACACAGCCCCTGCGCCGTCAACTCTTACGAAAGAAGTTTACACAGAAAGCGGACAAAAATGCACGAACTTCCATCTTGAAGTGCACGAACAAACGAAGAGTAAAAGTACTTCAAACGACATTTTTACAGAACGTCTACCCGACAAATATCCTTGTAAAAATGGGGCATATAAATTAAAATGCAGTGTGCATCACTTAGCTCGAACTCCACAAAAACACTTCTTTTTCTCCAGCTAAAATGATTTGGAAACTAATAAAAATGTGAATATACAGCAGATCCGGAAAAGCTGTCAAACCAACGATCGTCATTGCTCTTCTGGGCTTCCATGACAGCAGTTCATCCGAGTTGAATGCAGTGATTACATTGCCAACCGTCTTATAATTCCGGCAAAATGTGTGTACCGAATACGCCTGCCAGAACGTTGACTCCGCCTTCTGTCCTATTTGAAAAGCCACAAAAAACGACAAATCACAAAGAGGATACACCAACGCAATGCCTCCAAACACACACACACACACACACACACGCACGCACGCACGCACGCACGCACGCACGCACACACACACACACACACACACACACACACACACACACACACACACACTCGCACGCACGCACGCACGCACGCACACACACACACAATCGCTTACATCAAGGTGAAAACAAGGAACCTCAGAAGAGAAGAGAGAGAGAGAGAGAGAGAGAGAGAGAGAGAGAGAGAGAGAGAGAGAGAGAGAGAGAGAGAGAGAGAGAGAGAGAGAGAGAGAGAGAGAGAGAGAGAGAGAGAGAGAGAGAGAGAGAGGCACAGCCATCGTTCCATACAAGAGACGCAGACTGGTTTTTGAACTAACCTGTGCTCGCTGATCTGACCTGCATGATGTAAAAGAAAACTAAATAAGCTAAAGCAGCAAAAGAAGAGATGGTGAGAAACACCATATATTAAAATAAAGAACTGAATAAATGCGTGTTGGAAAAAAACGAATTTGTGCATGCATGGCACAGTGAGTGAAAACAGAACAGAGGAGAACGTATGGAAGCGCAGCAGAGTCATAAGCCCATGATCGCTACTTCCCATGCTTCTCCGGTGTAAACTGGTATTTTCTTTCATATAAACGGCGACTATAAGGAAATCATTTTATTGTAGTTATTCCTAATGTTTACAGCTTCTTTCCCTGTTTTCCCGAAGAAAAAAAATATCCTTGAGAAAAACGGCTCTAATCGGGAAAACAGCAATTATTGCTGTTATCATTAAGACTCACAAATGTCCCCCCCCCCCCCCCCCCCCCCCCCCCCCCTTCCCCCCCCCTTCCAAAAAAGCAATTACTCTCTCAAAGAAAAAAGAAGAAAAACATCTATTATCGCAATTATCCCTGAATTTTATTACTGCTTTTCCTATTTTCCCGAGGAAAATAGTCACTATCCTTCTGGGGGTGGGGAAGAATAAGTAGGGGAAAACAGACATAATTGCTGTTATCCTTAGATATCGTCACTGTTGAAGACCATTATTATCCTACATGGAAACAGCGATAGTAAGGGGGAAACAAAAGCAGCCGCGTCTTTTCCGACTTTATGGCTCCCATTAACACGAATGACACGGCTGTGATTGTATAAGTCAGGAGTAAAAGTGAAACAGCAATAACAACTGATTTCCGTGTGACTGCTGGGGTTTGTTGTTGTTATCGAGATTATAGATACTTTCCTCAGGAAAACAACGGGGGGAAAAAAACAGTCGTGATTCGGAGGAAAAACTGCGGAAAAGAATTATCATATTAGAGAGAATGTATGGGGGGGGGGGGGGGGGGGGGGGGATCTGTCGTGCTCTGCACAAACAACAACAAAATATCTTTAATTCTAGGGAAGCAATAAATCTGTCGTGCTCTGCACAAACAACAACGAAGTATCTTTAATTCTAGGGAAGCAATAAAAACACAAAGGAAGACAGTATTGAACTTTGATGCCGTATGGAAAGTAGGCCAAACAGTCATCACCCAAAGGAAAACTGTTATGAGGGGAAATAAGGAAAATAGTTACTATCCTTATTATTATTATCCATAGGAAAACAGTGGGGAAACAATATTGATCCTCTAAGATATACGCCATAATAACTGACTACCTATCATAGCTGTCTTCCTGCAAGATGATGATTTGTTTCCCTGAGGAAGACAGTGAAAATACTTCTTATCGGCTTTTGACGGATGCTCCCATAGAAACGAGAAGAAGCATTCGCAGCTTGCAACAACAACAAAGGAGGAGGAGGAGGTGAAAAAAGAGGAGGAATACAGGAGACAGAGAGAGAGGAGGAGGAGGAGGAGGAGGAGGAGGGCTAGGATGAATACGAGGGGCCTGAACAGCTCAGTGGTAGACTGCCGGACTCGTAATCTTGGTGATCCTGGGGCTGCGAGTTCGAATCTCCGCCAGGCCGTTTCGGTACTGGGGGATTTTTTCGCTCAGAGTTAGCACTGGTTCTGACTCCATTTCCCCATACAGTCCTTCGAATGAGACTATAAACCGAGGTTCCGTGTGTGAACGCACGCACAGCATCTCGTGCACACGTAAAATCCCATCAACTTTTCGAAGAAGAGAAGGCCAATTTGGCCGTTGGTATGGATGACACGTTACACATAGCACGCACCCTGCGTAAGAAATGGAAAGAATGAAGGAAGTAAGGAAATTGAGTGAGTGAACGATATTGAACGATATCGACTGAGATGACACGGGAAACGACTGAATGAAGCGCCAGCTGGCAGCTCTTCAGTCGGCACTACCCAGGTAGGCAGCCTGTTGTGTAAACGAGTGTGGATTGTAAAGCGCTTAGAGCCTGGTCTCTAGCCGAGGATAGGCGCTGTATAAGTAGTCATTATCATTATTATTATAAGGAAGAGGAAGAGAAGAAGTAAGAGGAGTCGGAGGAGAAGAAGAAGAACAACAACAATAACTACAACAACAACAACAATAACAACATCACCACGTGAGGGGTTGAACTCAAAGCGACTAAAAGAGATCCAAGGGAAAGTAATACATCTACAAACCGCATCCATCACCTGTAGCAACATCAACAAAATATAATTTCCCTACCAACCGCATCCCATACAAGCAAACTCTGACGTAAAAAGAAAAAATACGTAAACAGATAATTTCTCTTTTTTTTTTGATATAAAAACATGTAGGCTCCTCGCCACATCAACCATGCGTTGCTAAGCCAGAGCATTCTGTAGCAAACATCTGTCTGGGTCACGGCATGTTTGCCGCAAGCGCTCGAAACGTTGTGTAGTGGCCCTCACAGGTTGTTGGCAAACAAAATGGCGGTGATTTGTAGTCGGGTTCATGTTTGCGTGGTGCGTTCCGAATTTCGTTTGTAACATTGGCCCAGCGACAGTAACACCACTGTCTGATTATTTCAAGATCCTTTTGTATCATAATACCGCCTGGTACTGTTCAATAAAGGATAAGAATGCTTGATAATAGACAGTACGGGAGTTATCTCTCTTTCGACAAAGTTAAGCTATGAGTAAAACATTGTTCAACAAACAGGCAGAGCGCTCATGCCAAACTTTACCTGAGTACTCTATCTGGAAACCTGTAGAATGCACAAATACATTGTCAGAAAATAACGTTCTTTGTTGTAGGGACAACGCAATTACCGACGTATATTTGTTTAGGCAAGAAGAGAGAACACCCACACACCTATGAAAAAAATGTCTTTCATGTAAACTAAACAAAAAAAAAAAAACCAAACAAACAAAATACGTTGACATTTTTCTATACAGAGATGATCACAATACCTGAACTCCCAACAGCACGTGCATTGTTTATTCCCTGTTGTTATTTGGCCATGGTTTAAGGACAAATCCTCTTTTCTCTGGGAAACCGATATCCACGCAGACAGATAAAGGAAGATAGGTGGCGCTCCGCTGCGCTGGCACGGTGCTCTCCCGTTTGGAGGAGTGCCTGAATTTCAACGGGAGATACCTCATGTAGCAAAATAGTTTTAAACATAACACCACAATAGAAGGTGTTTTGAAAGAGCACAAAACAGTACAATATCAAAGATGAGGGGGGGGGGGGGAGAGAGAATTTTTAAAACAATATAGTGAACAACAGAGCCACACATAATATGTAACAAAACACAACACAATACACAGTGAAGAAAAAAAAACCCAGGACAATCCATATTACCATATACAACAGACCACAACACACAACCACAATCACATACAACGCAATAGAAATTAACACAGCTATGAACACGACACGGTCAAATGAAACAAGTCACAAAACAAACGTAATGTACCAACACGTACCATGAAAAAAAAAAAAATAGCCACACAATGCAAACGTGTCACACAGTAGTACAACGATGTGTCTGCCAACCTCAACACAGTTTACTGCCGCCGTGCAGCTGTGTATCCCCAAAACACAGTACCATGCACAACAAATGGAGGACAGCCCTCTGTACAGTACTACACACGACAGATTTGCTCTCTGGTCGATAGAAGCGACAGTGTGGTTACACCCCTTGGCTTTTTGGTGGGGGTGGGGGGGGGGGGGGGTTGATGTTGTTGTTGGGATTGTTGTTGTCTTTCTTTTTTTTTCCTTTTTTTTTTTTTTTTCTTTTTTTTTTTTTTCTTTTTTTTTTTCTTTTTTTTTTTTTTTTTTTTTTTTTTTTTTTTTTTTTATTCTTCTTCTTCTTCTTCTTCGCAGGAGACGAGACTGACACAAGACAATCAGGCGACACCGCCAGTGCGTCGACGCCATCTTAGGAGCGAACAGCGGAGAAAAATGGGAGGAGACAACTCTCGGAGAGCTCCGTCAGGATCTTAGCCCCCCCCCCCCCCCCCCCCCCCTACCCCCTCTCCCCCTCCCCCTTCCCTCACCGTGCCTTTGATACAATCTTCCTCCTCCCTCTCCCTCTCTCCTCCTCCCTTCCCTCTGCCTCCTCCTGCTTTTTCCCCAAGTATCCTGGGGAATCGCACCCCCCACCCCCCCACCCCCCTCCACCCCCCCTTTCCCACTTGTTTGCAATGAAGAGTGATCACGACAAGTTCTCGTTCGACCAGACCCCACCCTCTCCTCTCCTCTCCTCTCCTCCCCTCCCTGCCTTTTCTTCCTCTGGCCAGGCGATGGACATTCTTCGTGTCCAGATGCAGTTCCTACACCCTGGTCCAAAGAACTCGACACAGCTAATCGGAAGCCAGGCGCGTGCGCACGCATACACGCGTGTCATGTATGACATATGTTTGTAGACACCACTGTATGTATAAATGCATGCATGAAAGCGTATATAATGTTCATGCAGTGATCATACACGTACGCGTGTATACCTATTTGAACATGCATGCATTCACGCATTTATACATGAATTCATAAATACCGTATTATCTGGATGCGTAATAGAAACAATATGGATGCATAGAACACAACATGCGCGCGCGCGCATGTCTGCACAGAAAAAAAAAAAAAAAAAAAAAGATTTGCACCAAGAATGTGTGAACTTCATGCATCCATCCATCCATCCACCCACCCATCCATCCACCCATCCATCTTTCCGTCCATCCATCCATCTATTTATCCATCCAAACAAACATACCATACATCCATACATCCAGACATGCAGACATACATACATACACATACAACAAACGTATGTACACATACACATAATGCACATAAACTCAACACAACACACACACACACACACACACAGGCACACATACTTTGTCGTGCATGCGTATTTTACCACTGTTATTCATAGCAATCTGTAATAAGGAAATATGGGGAGGGGGGGGGGGGGGAGAGAGAGAGAGAGAGAGAGAGAGAGAGAGAGAGAGAGAGAGAGAGAGAGAGAGAGAGAGAGAGAGAGAGAGAGAGAGAGAGAGAAAACACGGAAGGAAATTAAATTCAGTTGGGAGTTTTATGACTATCATACCAGTTTGTTTTAACATTTGTAATGAGTAAGAGATGTGGGGGAGACGCACAGAGAGAGAGAGAGAGAGAGAGAGAGAGAGAGAGAGAGAGAGAGAGAGAGAGAGAGAGAGGAGCATGAAGAAAATCTAAATCACGTAGCATTTGACTTTTTCGTTACTATCTTCTTGTCTTGCACGATTATTCAGCCACGTTATTTTCAGCAGTGATATATTTTGAGAGAGAGAGAGAGAGAGAGAGAGAGAGAGAGAGAGAGAGAGAGAGAGAGAGAGAGAGAGAGATTTTGTTTCGATCTGCGGACCAATTTCAAGTTTGACTTTCGGACTATTTTGCAACTCATCACGGACGAAATATCAAGAGTACGTGCCAGAGTGATGTTGCTGTTCAGCCTATCATTTTCAGTGATTTAATGAAGCCTTTCTTGCAAGAAATGCGCTATCTACAGACATTGGGAATATTGATGGCTTTCAGATTTCTAGGTTCGTTCATCAGTTGGTTCCCCTGTTAAAGTAACTACTAACTATTTGCAAAGTCCACGAAGTAACGTTTGTTTTTTTTCTATGTAGTTTAGATCACTTCAGATCTTCATCTTTGATTTTTTTTTCCCATTATCTATCGTTTTTCCTCACACATACCATACAACTGCCCCCTCCTCCCCTACCTGTACCCTCTTCCCGCATGGTATTCTGTTATCCCGAAGAAAGAACGAGACAGACAGACAGACAGACAGACAGACATGTTGACAGACAGACAGACAGAGACAGAAAGGCAGGGAAAGCGAGCAGCTGCTGAGCGAAAACAAGCGAGAAAGCAAGCGCGCAAGCAAGCGAGGAGAGAGTCGAGAGAGATTGAGCGGGGGGAGGGTTGCGGCAGGGGGAGAATGTACATGAAAGAAAATTTGATTTTATGGTGGAAGTTTGAAACATGATCGTTACGACTGGGTTGTTGAACCATTTTACTACTGTTTTTTCCCATCGATGGTTATGTTAATGCGTTAGCAATCAATAACTAGTCTTTCATAGGATTGTTTATTCAGTATGGTGTGGGGGAGTGTGGTCCCCCCGGCGTATCCCAGGGGTGCGTTGTGTGTGCGTGGTGCGTGATGTGGTGGTGTGTGGTCTGTGTGGGTCCTGTTTGTGTATCGTGCGCCGCGCCGCGCCAGCCGGCGGCGCGGACGCGCTGTGTGTGTGTGTGCTTGTGTGTGTGTGTGTGCCTGATGTGTGTGTGCTGTGTGTCTTGTGTGTGTGTGTGTGTGTGTGGTGCTGTGTGTAGGTGTGTGTGTTTGTGGCCTGTGGTTTGTGCACGTGTGTGTGCAGTGTATGGTGCCCTGGGATGTGTGTTGTGTGTGTGTTGGTCGCTGTGTGTGTGTGGCAGTGCATTGTTTGTCTGTGTGCCCGCGTGTGTGCGTGGTGTTGTTCGTAGCTAGTTAGTGGTAGTGTGCGTGTGTTTAAGTGTTGTGAAAGAAGGAGGAGGGAGAAGGGGGGGGTGAGAGAGAGAGGCGAGACACGCAGGGGGACAGAAGATAAGTCGAAAGAAATGTCGAGAGCTCGAGGAGCGGGGGGGGGGGGGGAGGGGGAGGGAGGGTGAGAGGAGGGAGAGAATGGAGCTGGTACTAGGGAAGCGGGGCACAGTCATGGTTTAAAAATGTTTTTATCTACCATCATGCATTGATATGCTTAGGTGTCCATCTTTCGACTTGCATAGAACACATTTACCTTCTTTCTTCTTGAAGTAGTACAAAATCTGTAGTTGACGGATTTATCGATAGTTTAAGATGGACCGATGAGGAATTTAGTGGTGAGGAATGATTAACACCACACGCTAGGCAGGCACACAACACGTGCGCGCGCAACACGAGTACCGTAAGAGCCAAGCACCCACACACAAAACAAACATCCAAACACCAAAACACACACAACACCACACACAAGCAAGCACCCACACACACCACACCACACGCACACCCACACAACACCACACAGGAGCACACTCAAACAAACAACACACACCACACACACACACCGCAACACACACACTCATCCCTGACTCATGACACAAGCAACGACAGTAAAGTACAGCTACTCCGCAACGAGGGGATGCTTGATCTGCGAAGAAGACCAACAGGAGAATGGAGGCGAACTGTCGAGTGGGGGAGAAGGGAGTGAGTGAGGGTGTGTGTGTGTGTGTGGATTGGTGTGTGTGTGTAATGTTTGCGGCTGGGGATCAATTAATGTGGGATTGGGACGTGTTTTCACTGTCCTTGTGGGTGTTGTGTGTGTGTGGTGTGTGTGGTGTGTGGGTTGTGTGTGCCCAATGCAGGTGTGTGTGTGTGTGTGTGTGTGTGACGTGTGTGTGTGAGGTATGTGTGTGGGTGCGTGTACTGGTGTGTGTGCGCGTGTGTGCGCGTGTGTGTTGTTCGGGTGAGTGAGTGGGTGTGTGTGTGTGCGTGTGTGGAGGTTGTTATGTGAGAGGTGTGTATGTGTGTGTGTGTGGTGGAGTGAGAGTGTTTGTGTGTGTGTATGTGTGCGCCCCAGCCCCGCGGTGTGTGCTGTGTCGTGTGGTTTGTGTGTGTGTGGGAGGCCTTGTGTGTGTGGTCATGTGTGTGTGTTTGTGTGAAATTGGAATATAGATGAGACAATGAGAGATGAGCGGAAGGCTCCCACAAGAATATGAGCGGGGGAAAGAGGAATGACTGAAGGAGATACTGAAGGATGAAACCCGAGAAGGTGAGGGAGAAAGACGAGAAAACGAGAGATGAGATCTGGAGAGAGGGTGCGAAGGGGAGAGAGAGAGAGAGAAGTTCGAGCGACGCTGCAGAGGAAGGGGCGAGACGAGAAGGCGAGAGGAGAGAGTGAGAGAGGACGCAAGGGGGGGAAGCAGCCACTGAGGATGAGGATGGGCGGGGAAGGAGGGCGGGAGGAAGGGAGACTGTTGAAGGGAATGAGCGAGGACGAAAGAAGCGGGGTGGAGGAGCGAGAAGGCAGAGAAGACGGGAGGATGGACAGACGGAGGATGTAGATAGAAGAGAGGTACTAAGGTCAAAACAGGGGGACAGGGGGGGGTGGGTGGCGGGGAGCGGGGGGGGAGAGGGGGGGGGGGGGGGGCCGCGGACGGGGGGGGGGGCGTTTGCGTTCGAGGGGCGTGTGAAAGGTGCGTGGACTGACCAGACAGAGCAGTGCAAAGGGTAGAAGGGCTGAGAGATAATGAGGGGCATGAGATGGTTGAAGAGAGACAGGGGAAGGAAGAGAGAGACGAGGGGAGAGAGGACAGGAAGAAGACAGACAAGAAGACAGACCAGACAGAACAACAGACGGACGGGGACAGACCAGTCAGAAGTACGGACAGGAAACAAAGGAGGAGATGAGAGACCCATGGTACTGAGAGGAGAGAGAGCGGGGGGGGGGGGGGGCGTGGTGGGGGGGTGAGGTGAGGGGGGGGAGGTGGGTGGTGCCGAGGGTGGGGGTGACAGGAGGGGGGTTGGTGACCCGGGGGGGTGACCAAGGTGGGTGGGGGGGGTGACAAGGGGGGGTGAGGTTGATGGGAGGGGGGGGGTGGTGGGGGGGGTGGCGGGGGGGGGTTGGGAGGTGAACGGGGTGGTTTTGACAAACAGGTTTGAGGGTGGTGGGGGGGGTGAGGGGGGTGAGAGTCGGGGGGGGGGCAGGGGTGGGTCGGTGGTTGAGGTGTTGGGGTATGTGGGGTCGGTTGGGGGGGGGTGGGGGGAGTTTGACACAAAACGGGGAGGGTGCTTGAGTGGAGGTGGGGGGGTTTGACTGGGACCGTGATGGGGGAGGGGTGGTGTGGGGGGCGGTGGGTGTGTGTGGGGGTGGACCCGGGGGTGGGGGGGGGGTTGGGGTTGACGGGGGGGGGGTGTGTTGGTGAGGGGGGGGTTAGGGGTTGGGGGGGTGGGGGGGGGCGGTGTTGGGGGGGTGGGGGGTTGGTGGGGGACGTGGGTGGGGGGGTGGGGGGGGGGGGTAGGGGGGGGTGGGGGGGGTGACCGGCGGGGTGGGGGGGTGACGGGGGTGTGGGGGTGGTAGTGCGGCGGCGGGTGGGTAGGTGTGAACAAGTCTGGGGTTAGTGTTGGGTGCTGGGGTGGGTTCGGGTTTGTGGACCAGGTTTTGGCGGGGGTGGGGTGGGGGGTTGGGTAGGGGTGGGTAGGGGAACTGGGGGTGACAACAGAGAAAGAGGGCGGGGTGGGGGGCGTGGCGTGTTTCAGGTTGGTGGGAGGTTTGGTTCGGTTTATGTTGGGTGGTGGTCGGGGGGGGGTGTCGGTTTGGGGGGGGGGAGGGTGGTGTGTGGTTGGGTTGTGGTGACAGGTGGGTGCGGGGTGGTGGGGCGGTGGTGACAGAAGAAACAGAAAAGAGAGCGACCAGACAAATCAGTCAGGACGGACAGGAGACAGGAATAGAGGGAGAGCGGGAGAGGAGGGGAGAAGACCAGACCCCACCACCAAAGGCGAGGAGATAAAGACAGAGAGATAAGACAGGACAGACAGAGAGGCAGTGCAACAGGAGAGACAGGGGTAAGAGGTGGGAGAGAAGGGAGGAGAGCGAGAGGAGATTGATTGGAGAGGAGGGAGAGGAGACAAGGAGGGGGGCGGAGGAGGAGAGGAGGGGAAGGATCGGAGAGGGAGGACAGAGAGCGGATACGAGGACAGAGCTTGAAGAGCAGAAAGAACAGAAAAGGGACAAGACACGAGAGGACAGACACAGCAGGACAGAGACCTGCCAGGAGAGACCAGCATACAAGCATAAGAACAAAAGAGTCAAGTTAATATGAAGAGTCGGCAGACCAGACCCACAGGACAGACAGGAACAAGACGAAAGACAGGACCAGAGAGCTTCATTACATTTCATCGATAGAGAACCTTAGACTTCACGAAGGGGTTGGAAACTAAAATCGGAGTCAACAGATACCGATGGAGACAGGAGATGAGAGCGGATGGAGATGAGGGAGACGCCGAGAAGAGCGAGAGCCCGAGAGTGACGGACAGAATAGCGAGATGAGCAAGACAGGAGAGAGAGGGAATTGATAAAGTTTACAGAAGAAAAGAGAAACGAAAGAATGGTAGCGGGGGGTGAGAGGAGGTGGAGGGAGGGGTTTTCCCGGTGTCGGGGGGGGGGGGGGGGGAACGGTCCCAAGTCACTGAGGAAAATAGAGAGGGGCAGGGAAAGCCATACAGCGGAACCAGGCAGGAGGAAAGAAGAAAGGACAGCAGAAGTCAAGAAAGGACAGGACGCTTGAAATGAGTAAAGAAGACGCCGCGAGTTGTTGGGTGCCCACGCGGGAGGAAAACACACACACACACAACACCAACACACACACACAACAACAAACATCCACAGCGTTTGTATGGCTGCACACACCACGCGCACATACACAACACACACACACACACAACCAACCACACACACACACACACATACGCGCGCGCGACGCAGCGCACTACACACACACACACACACACACAACGCACGAACCAACACACACACACACACCGTCGCGGCCCCGCCGCCGCGCGGCGCTGCGCGCGCACGCACGCACGACACACACCTTTGAACAAGCACATACACTCACACTCACACACACGGCGCCTCGCTGCGCGCGCGCACGCACGCACGCACAACCACACAAACAAACACACAAACACACACACCACACACCAGCTACACACGCACACATTGAACCACCAACACACTACACACAAACACAAACACACAACAGGAGTCTTAGATACGCCGTTCGGAAGCAGTCGTAGGTGCACGACGTGTTTACAATCGCTCCGTTCTTGTTTTTATGATATGTCTGTCTATTGTTATTAAAGGGCCCCCGTTGTAGTAGGAGGTGTGTTACACACCACACACACCAACATCAGCATTACAAGAGCTTGTATCGGAAGATCAAAAAATGCAAAAAAAAAAAAAACAAAAAAACGTCTGAATGCTACTAGAAAATCAGACATTTGTAATTCATCAAGGCAATTGTATTGTGTCAAAAGACATTAGTGTTAAGTTTTACTGTGGGGAGTGCCCCGTCCCATTTGAGGAATATATACTTCACGGACATATATGCCAAATTGAAGCGGTTGATGAGGCAGCTTGAACTCAAAACAACTAAAAGTGAGGAAGCAGGACGTTTAATACTGATAGGAAGGCAATTCTGTACTGTAACATAAATCTGATACTGCAACGAGTACTTATAATCACACCTGTTGAAAAAAAAAAAAAAAACTAGCAAAGATAAGTTTTGATAAGACATGCTGAAAAATCAGATAGCCAACGCATAAGTTCACACAAGGTGTATAAATTTAAAAAGACCGTCGAAATAAATTTCCAAATTAGTTTTTATTAAATGACTTGCTGATACAACGTTCAAGAGTTAATGCGGACCTATCTGACGACTGGTCTGACGCTACAAAATAACAAACAAACTCAAAACTTAACAGATGCGGGTCGTCACGTCAATGTCCAACAAGGAATGCGCTTAAATGGGCTTGTAAACACACCCCAACTACTCTTCGGAAAGATAAATGTGTATGTGGAAACCAATTCCATCAAGCCCATCTTGATTAGTTACACACCGCGACTGATTTCTGGTCCCGCTTGGGTACTCATGGATGCAGACCACAATAATGAAACAAAAGACATACATTCAGGCGGTATTTACTGAGCCCCCCTCGATCAAATGTCCTTTTAAATGTTAAATGAGCCGTCACCATCATTTTTCAATGTTTCACACAGCCCCCCACTGTGTCGTCTCCGCTCTGGAAACCCCGCCTCACTTTACACCTGTTAGTACCTGTATTGATCTTTCCTTTGAGATAAGTTTAATTTTATTGTTGCGATCAAGAGTTGTGTACTAATTTCTGTTACAATTGTTTACGTCAAGTTGACCTATAGATGTAAAACATTCACTTCCTTTTTCTACTGTTAAATTCGGGTCATTTCCAACCAATTCATATTCCCATATATAAAGCTTGACATTTAATATAGAATTGTAAGGGTAGGCATTGGTAGGGAATAAAAATAAGTTTTACTACCACACACTCTCTAAACAATATTACGCCATGCGTCATCAATCTCTTTTCTCATCTCTCTTTCATTACATTATTTCCACCTTTACATGTCCTACCTTATTCCCCCCCCCACCCCAACACCCCCCCCCCCCCCCCCCCCACCCCCCCCCCCCGCCACCCCCCCCCCAACACACCAACCCCCCACCCCCCCCACCCACCACCGCCTCCCCCCCCCCACCCCCCCCACCCACCACCCCACCCCCCCACCCCCACACCACCCCACTCCCAACCCCCACCCACCCCCCCCCCCCCCCCCCCCCCCCCCCCCCCCCCCTCCACCCCCACACCAAACCCCCCAGACCCCCCCCCCCCCCCCCCCCCCCACCCCCCCCCCCCACCCCCCCCCCCCCCCCCCCCACCCCCACCCTCCCCACCCCCCCCCACCCCCCCCCCCCACCCCCCCCCCCCCCCCACCCCCCCTTCCACCCCCCCCCCCACCCCCCCACCCCCCCCGCCCCCCAGCCCCAACGCCCCCAAGCCCCCCCCCCACCCCCCCCACCACCCCCCACCCCCCCTTCCCCCCCCCCCCCTCCCCCCACCCCACCCCCCTCCCCCCCCCCCCTCCCCCACCCCCCCCCCCCCCCCCCCCCCCCCCCCTCCCCCACACCCCCCCCCCCCTCCCCCACCTCCCCTCCCCCCCCCTCCCCCCACTCCACCCCCCCCCCCCCCACCCACCCAACCCCCCCCCCCCCCACACCCCCCCCCCCCACCCCTACCCCAACCCCCCCCCCCCCCCCAACGCCACACCCCCCCCCCCACCACCCCCCCCCACCCCCCCCGCCCACCCCACACCCCCCCCCCCCCCCCCCCCGTTCTAATCAATTAAGGGTTGAACATGACGTTAAAACTAAAGAACAGATTACTAAAAAGAAAACAACAAACAAGACGGAGCAAACAACAAAAAACATTCCTCTATCTCCTATACTATTATCTCCTCTGCTCTTATATCTTCATCATTCTCATCTCTCTTCTCTCTCTCTCTCTCCCGTCCCCCACGCCTCCCCCCCACCCACACCTAACTGTGCGCCCGCCTCTGTCTGGGAACAAAGAATTATCAACCCCCGACGCGCTCACCCGTAATGGACTCAACCGGCGCTCCCTTGCCGGCACGGCGCCACTCCGTCTCCCGGGTCTCACGGATGGATGGGTGGGTGGTGATTGGCGTGTGTGTTGTGTGTGTGTGTGTGTGTGTGTGTGTGGTGTGTGTTGTCGATTGTGTGCGTCTGGCGTGTGTGCGTATTTGTGTGGTGTGTGGTGTGTGTGTGGTGTGTTGTGTGTGTGTGTGTGTTGTGTGTGTGTGTTGCGGGGTGCGTGCGTGTGCGTGTGTGTTGTGTGTGTGTGTGTGGTGTGGTGTGTGTGTGTGTGTTGTCGAGTGTGCGTGCGTGTGCGTTGTGTGTGTGTGTGTGTGTGTGTGTGTGTGTGTGTGTGCGTGTGTGTGTTTGTCGAGTGTGCGTGTGTCTGTGTGTCTACGTGTGGATGTGGTGCGTGGGTGTGTGGGTGCGCGCGCGCGTGCGTGTGTGTAGTGGCGGGGCGACCATCCCCCAACCCGGCGGGTCCCGGGTGGCGGATAGGGGAACGGCCCTCAGATATGAGGGTTAGCTGCGATATAAGTCAGGCCCGCCTGGTCGAATAAGCAGTCCCGGACCAACTGGCGGCTCCCAGCAGGACGGGGTGGGGCAGCAGGTGGCACTGCTGCACTCAAGAAATACCCCATATGTCCCATGACGGGTTCATCACGCGATCATGAGGCGTTTTTAAAACCTCTAGCTACGGGGTGGGACCCTCGGAGAAAAACAATCCCCCCTGTGCTCACAGGGCAGGACTTTGGACCATGAGCTAAGGGCGGGGTACCCCTACAGAAACCTCGAGAGTGCTGAAGACGGAGGTGTTGGGCTGCACGGCGCACTCTAATAAAACCACGACACCACGCATCATCGCCATATGACAATGTCAGCCAGCCGAGATGAGAATGGCGCTCGCCCATTGAGGTCCCTCCAGGATGGGGCAGCGCCGGGGGCTCCGAGCCTCAACGGAGTCCACCCACAGCGACTGGAGGTCCCTCTCGTCCACCTCGTGACTGGCAGCACTTCAACAAACAACAAAAATCCAAGAAGCAACAACCTTTCAAGGTGATGCATTGGAAATGCAGAAGGAGTCATGAAATAAAAAACGGGAGCTTGAACACATCCTGCACGAGGAAAACATCAACGTCTGCTGCATTCAAGAAACCCACCTGAAAACAGGAAAGGCATTCAAAATCCGAGGCTACCAGCCATTTAGATGGGACAGAGCTGACAGAAGCAAGGGCGGAATCCTGACACTTGTCCGGAACAACATCGATGCCAGCGAAACAGCAGTCCACATGGAGGGTGCTGAGTACCAGATGATTCGGGCCAAAAACTGAATGACACAGAGTTGCACACATCCTGAACTTCTACTGCCCTGACAACCAGCCACTGTCACTCGGCACCATCCCCGGGCCCACCATCAAAGTCGTCCCAGGTTCGAGCTTTATCGCAGTAGGTGATTTCAACAGTCACTCCCCAGAGCTGGGGTTACAGCCAGATGGATCGCCGAGGAGAAGAAGTGGAAGACTGGCAAGACGAACATCATCTCGCGTCCTGATCAACTCCCCAAGTGACACTCCAACCTTCTACTCCAGACGATGGCGCACTACCTCCACCCCCAGACCTTGCTCTCTGCACTGAAGATGTACACCAGGACATCACCAGGGGAAGTGGAGAGAGCAGCTAGGAGGTAGCGATCACAGGCCAGTGTTCCTGAAGATCAACAAAAAGCACAGCCAGTCGCCCAGTGCCGTGCCCGCTCGCTGGAACTACAAAGAAGGCAAAATGGAGGCTTTTCAGTCACCGCACCAACGTTCTCACCAAGGACCTTCAAGTCCAAGGCAGAGACATAAACAATGTTGTCAGAGTCCTGAACGCCAGCATCTTGCAGGCTGCCAAAGAGACCATTCCACGTGGTGCTCAGAAAGAGTACAAACCCTACTGGAGCAACCAGCTTCAAGAGCTACAGGACGAGATGACAGAGGCCAGACAAGATGCAGAAAAAAACAACCCATCGGACGAGAACCACCTGCAGCTGCAGCAGACAAAAAGCCAAATTCCTCAAGGCAAAGATCCAGGCCAGGCGCAAAAGCTGGAGAGAGAAGACAGCAGCCCTGAACCTTGAGAAAGGTGGCTCAAAACTGTGGAGAGTTGTAGGCCAACTCAACGATGAGGACAGCAAAGGCCAGAACATCACACTGGAAGAGAATGGAGAGATGCTGACAGGGAGATGCGCAGCTAAACCGCTTTGCTGATATCTACGCAAGCGAGAGCACTATACCTGTCAGCACTTCTCAGCAAAAGAGAAGCAAGAAGAGAAAGAGAGAGAGAGACGACAAGACACCAACGTGAAAACCCATGAAGCAGCCCCTTACTCTCCATGAGCTCCAGACAGCTCTGAGGAAGCTGAAAACTCGGAAATCCCCAGGGCCAGATGGGATCACTAACGAGATGCTGAAGCACCTTTGGCAGCACAGCCACCCTCAAACTTCTAGAGGTCTTCAACCTGAGCTGGGAAACTGGAGACTTGGCACAAGTTTGGAGAGAAGCCATCATGATCCCTGTCCTCAAAAAAAAGGCAAGGACAAGAAGAAGGCTGCCAGTTACAGGCCAATCAGCCTCACCAGCTGCGTCATCAAGACCCTAGAGAGAATGGTCAACCAGCGCCTGCTTTGGTATCTCGAGACTGAAAACATTCTGGCTCCTGAACAGGCAGGCTTCAGACAGTTTCGCAGCACAGAAGACCAGACCACCTACCTCTCCCAAGAAATCGAGGATGCGTTCCAGGAGCAAAAGCTTGTCTTTGCCACCTGGATCGATCTACAAAAGGCCTTTGACAAAGTCTGGACTGATGGCCTCCTCGTGAAACTGCATAGATGTGGAGTCGCTGGCAACATGCTGCATTGGATCAGATCCTACCTCCACAACCGCAGAGCAAGAGTCACAGTCAAACGGACAAAAAGGCAAAAAAGTACTGCTGCGACATGGAGTCCCACAAGGAGGCGTCCTCTCGCCTACACTCTTTTTGGTCTTCATTAATGACCTCATCCAAGAACTTCCCAAAGGTATCCATGCTGCACTTTATGCAGATGACCTGGTGCTGTGGTGCAAGGAAAGGAAGAGCATGCCACTACTGCCACATACAGAATGCAACAAGCGGCTGACAAGCTGGCGGCATGGGGGCAGATAAGTGTGTGTGGGTGGCAATCAACAAGGAGAAATCTTTCCACAACACTCTTCACCTTGTCAACAAAACAAAAGGCTGGGCCCATCAAACTTGGAAGCACAGCCCTGAAAACACGAAGAGGAGGCAACCTATCTTGGTGTCACCTTCGACAAGAAGCAAACCTGGCGACCACACATCCAGAAAGCTGAAGCAAAGGCCAGACGAAAGCTTGCCATTCTGCGGAAGCTAGCCGGAACCAGCTGGGGAGCAAACGAACAAATACTCAAGCGCGTCTACCAGGGAGCAGTCAGGCCCCATCTTGAGTATGGCTCAACAACAGCTTGGTCAACAGCAGCGAAGACCCACCAGCAATCCCTGGATAGGGTCCAAAATCAAGCCCTCAGGATCATCACCGGGTCCATGCGATCCACACCAATCAAAGCCATGGAGGAGGTTACTGCCATACAGCCCCTCCCACCAGAGGAGAGACGCAAAGACCATGGTTCAGGCAGAGAAATTCAAGTGCCTGCCTCAACATCCGATGAACAAAAGGATGCAGAACCTGACCAAGAATCGTCTCAAAACGCAGTAGCTTCATCCATGAAAAGCAAGAGTCTTGCCAGGGAGCATCAAGATGGCTTGCCACCTGCCAACCCACTGGACCCCTCTGATCTGCCACAGCCCTGGAATGAAGATTTCACAAATCTTCACATCTCCACAACAGTTCCACAGGTTGCCTCAGGAGACTCTCAGGATGACATCGTCAAACGCACTCTCACACTTGCCATGATTGCTGAGAAGTACCCCTGCGAAGAATCCTGGATACATGCGTACACCGACGGCTCAGCAACCAACGCAGTGTCTGATGGAGGAGGAGTAGCGGGCGTATTTATCAAGTCACCTGAGGGACACAACCACCATAGCAGGGATACCAACTGGGAAACACTGCTCCAATTATGCTGCAGAAGTTCAGGCCCTCATGCAGGCAGCCTCCATGATTCATGAATCACAGAGCGACTGCACCCAAGTTGTCTTCCTCTCTGACGCGCTGTCCGTCCTGGAGGCCCTTGCAGGAGACAAACTTCCTCGTCTAATGGAGAAACTCCAGGAACTCGCCAAAAGTAGACGAGTAGTCCTGCAATGGGTACCTGCCCCCACTGCGGAGTCCCAGGGAACGAGGCAGCCGATCAGCTCGCCAAAACCGGAGCCAGAGAAGACAACCAGACAACAGCGTCAGCTTCGCAGAGAAGAAGACCCTTGTGAAGGCTCTGATGCGACCACAACCCACAAGGGATGCCTTCCATCTTCTGGAGAGACAGGAGCAGGTGGTCATTATGAGACTCAGAACTGGCCACTGCCGACTCAATGGCCACCTGCATAGGAAGCTGAAGCTGGCGCCTTCCCCCTTCTGCTCCTGTGGTCTTGAAGACCAAACACCAGAACACGTCCTACAGACGTGTCCCCTTCTCAAGGGACTGAGAGAAACCGTGTGGCCAACGCCGACTCCGCTGCAACACGAAGCTCCACGGCTGCCGACAAGACCTGGAGAAAACGGCTACATTTATCAACGAGGCTGGGCTGACGCTGTGAGGCGAACGAAGAAGAAGAAGAAGAATATTTTACCGATATATATATATATATATATATATATATATATTATATATCAGTTACATCAGCATGCCTGTAACACATGGCAGTATGTCCCGAGAGGTACACATACAAACGAAATAATGACGTCTTGATATGGCTGTTTTGCCACTTACACATGTTGCTGAAGCATTATGTTTAGTTCTAAGAACATCCACTTTTTCGCCGATAAAACGTCGAAACTAAATTTCTGTAGTGACAGTATCGTGAAATCGACATTATAATAATGAAAAGTTGATGATTTTGCGTTTCAACATGAGAACTTAGGTTCTTCTATTTCTAAAACAGTCCCAAGTTTGCTAATGTGACGATATCGAATTTCAGTCCATTATCATACAATCTTGTCAAATTGCTTTTGGAACTTATTTCAAACCTATGATTCTGAATAAATCATAATGTTCAAGTAAAGACAGGAACAAGAGTCATGAAAACAGATCCTGAACAGCACACGTTGCCTCGAGTTAAGTTGCGCTTTCTGCTTTTTCATTGTAATAAAACGAACAGTTGGACAGCATCCAACCAAGAGCGATACCAGTGCCTCTGAAAATTAGACAATGGATTAAATGACCTTTTTCAATCGTCATTTCTGCTGAAATTGTAGTGACTGCAAAGCTTGAAGCGCTGATTTCGAATCAACATAGAGGAGAATTTGACATGTTTTTTGCGGAGAGCCGTCAAAATTTCTGCAAATTCAGCCTGAAAAACACAGTTTTGTTCGTTCTGATGTAAAACAACTTCTCTTTTTTTTTTTTTTTTTTTTTTTTTTTTTTTTTTTTTTTTTTTTTTTTTTTTTTTAACATCTGATAGAAATACAGATCCTGCCTGTTTATCTGTTACTGATCTAACTGTGATACTTTCATGTGGTTTGGATATTTTTCTTCGGCAGTGTAAGACTGAACAGGAGATTCTAGAATATATATATATAGAGAGAGAGATATAGAGATAGATATAGATATATATTTAATTGGTGTGCTTAGTGTCAAATGAGGCCTTTCGAAGCTTCCATTCCGGGCAGGGGGGAAAAGAAGATCTGACAGATATAGAATCCTCTTCAAGAGTAATTTCAGAACTTTCATAATTTCGGAAATGTCTGTTGCCAAGGTAGTTTATGATATAATTGATTTTGCTTTTCTGGGAAAAATCAACATCTGATGAAATTGTGATTCCGTTTTTTCACATTAGAATCGATTGCAGCACTTCTTGTTGAAAAAAGAAAATGGGACGAAACTTTTCTATTACTCTAACGGTAAAATTTGAGCCCCGTTACAAGTTTAGCATATACTGTACACCTAATGCCAGTTGCGGTGCAGTACATTCTGTGCTTTGAAGTTTTTTCAAAAAATTTTCGGCGCGCTGAAAAACACTTCTAGAGTAAATATGAGCTTAGATCTTATCAGAATTACAAAGACCAACCAGTGTGGACGGGTCTTGTCTTTGTTTGTCCATAGCTTTCAGAAATGTTAAAGTCTTGTGTTTGTTCATAGCTTTCAGAAATGTTAAAGTCTTGTGTTTGTTT
Organism: Conus betulinus; assembly: GCA_016801955.1. NCBI lineage: Eukaryota > Metazoa > Mollusca > Gastropoda > Neogastropoda > Conidae > Conus > Conus betulinus. The sequence continues at coordinate 78,025 of JADBJO010005359.1, read as the reverse complement.
GTTCATATAGCTTTCAGAAATGTTTAAAGTCTTGTCTTTGTTTGTTCATAGCTTTCAGAAATGTTAACGTCTTGTCTTTGTTTGTTCATAGCTTTCAGAAATGTTAAAGTCTTGTGTGTGTTTGTCCTTAGCTTTCAGAAATGTTAAAGTCTTGTGTTTGTTTGTTCATAGCTTTCAGAAATGTTAAAGTCTTGTCTTTGTTTTGTTGATAACTCAGAAATGTTAAAGTCTTGTGTTTGTTTGTTCATAGCTTTCAGAAATGTTAAAGTCTTGTGTTTGTTTTGTTCATAGCTTTTAGAAATGTTAAAGTCTTGTGTTTTGTTTGTTCATAGCTTTCAGAAATGTTAAAGTCTGTCTGGCTTTTATCGGAAAGTATTCTACACACGTTGATTCATGATACTTCCGAAGGGAGGAAACCTCCTAGAATTTTGGATGACGTCAGTCTTGTGTCAAAGAGGAATACTGCCTTATATAAAACAAAAAATATAGTCAGACTTTGCGTTGTTATAGCTACTGATAAACAGAACAATATTTTTTTTCTGATGTAAATGCGATCCATTAGAAATTATCATGTATTATGCAATCCTATCAAGTTCTCTTTGACACATTTTTTTTATACAAGTAATACTACATACATGGATTTTCTTCTTTCAAGCCCCTTCCTACTTAGGCTACATACAGATATTATTTGGAAGCAGAGTCACATTTTCAAACATTTTGCCAGGCATATCATGTATTAGAATTGAAAACAGAAGACGAGGTATTACTTACTTTCGGTGAAGTGTGTGTGTGTGTGTGTGTGTGTGTGTGTGTGTGTGCGTTTGTTTGTTTGTTTGTTTTCTCTGTGTGTGTGCGCGCGCGCGCGCGCGTGTGCGTGTTGAGTGTGTCTTTTGTGTGTGCATGTGTTCAATAGGAATTTCAGTTCTTGTTGAATTTGTCTATTCTTTTTGAAACATTTAATAAAAAATAATGTATGGTTTGAGACAGGTCAGTGTTTTTTTTAAGTTTAAATATTAAAAAAAAAATGTTTGGTTCGTGACAGGCCATGCAGTGTTTTCAAGTGTAAACATTCAATAAAAAATAATGTTTTGTTCGTGACAGATCAATGTTTTCGTGACAGATCGATGTTTTTTAAGTTTAAGCATTCAATAAAAAATAATGTATGGTTCGAGACAGGTCAGTGTTTTTTTTAGTTTTCAACATTCAATAAAAAAAAATAATGTATGGTTCGTGACAGGCCAGTGTTTTAAAGTTTAAACATTCAATAAAAATAATGTATGGTTCGTGACAGGCAGTGTTTTTAAGTTTCAACATTGAATAAAAATAATGTATGGTTCGTGACAGGCCAGTGTTTTTAAGTTTCAACATTGAATAAAAGATAATGTATGGTTTCGTGACACTCAATAAAAAATAATGTATGGTTCGTGACAAGCCAGTGTTTTTAAGTTTAAACATTCAATAAAAAATAATAATGCATGTTCTCGTGAAAAGTCAGTGTTTTTTAAGTTTAAGCATTCATGTTTTAGTGACAGGCCAGTGTTTCTAAGTTTAAACATTCAATGAAAATAATGTATGGTTCGTGACAGGCCAATGTTTTTTTTTTTTTAAGTTTAAGCATTCAATAAAAATAATGTATGGTTCGTGACAGGTCAGTGTTTTAAAGTTTTAAACATTCAATAAAAATAATGTATGATTCGTGACAGGTCAGTGTTTTTAATATTAAACATTCAATAAAAAAAATAATAAAATAAAATAATGTATGGTTCGTGACAGGCCAGTGTTTTTTAGTTTAAAAGAATGCCGGGAATGCCAAGCATGGTCGTATGCTTTATTGGTCTTTTTTTTTTTAAAAGGGGTTGCAAATTGGCGCTTATGCCTCGCTAATTGCGTCTTTACGGTGGTGGTCGATAATTTGACTAACACCTCATTTGTTGATCGCTCTTGGCGAGATTCTGCTCGATGTATGGGCGTTACATGATTTTTTTTTTCTCACAACAGTGTACTAGTCCTTTTAGGAATGATTTTTTTTTTTTGAAAGTTTACATACATAGGATGTGAGTGCTACAGGTGTACAGTTTTTTTAATACTCTTGGAACACTTAGTTTTTTTTTTTTTTTTTTTTTTTTTTTTTTTTTTTTTTTAATTGGGACAGTTGATTGTTTCCATATTTTTGGCATTTCACCACTATACCTGAATTTCTGGAAATACATCATGAAGTAAAATGATGACATTTTCTAGTAAATGTTTAATAGCTTGGTTAGAAATTATCGCTAAACCAACTGATTTTGTTTTGTTGTTGTTGTTGTTTTGTTCAGAATACAGTATATTGCATCTTTTACTTCTTGTATGGTGCATTACGATCATTAGTATTATCTGGTGTGGGGTCTGTGTATGTTTCGGTTTTTTCCCCCTATTCCCTAAAATTTCTGCTGCTATCTTATCAGACCTTCAGTACAGCTAAAAACTTGCCAACATAATGCGAAGGCCCCAGCGTTTTTTCCCAAGGCGGGGAGATTTCGTTTAATTCAATTACATACGTTGGCAACTCGATCCCATTTTCACTATTCATGATAGTTCCTGCCCCCCCCCCCCCCCCCCCCCCCTCTCCACCCCCCACCCACCCCCCACCCCCTTCCACCCACCCCCGTATCTTTGTCGCATTTTATCTCCGAATTTTAAAAACACGAATTCCAGTGCTGCCGCTACGTCTGCTTGTGTGTGTGTGTGTGTGTGTGTGTGTGTGTGTGTGTGTGTGTGTGTGTGTGTGTGTGTGTGTGTTTATTTCTCTATGTTTACTGAGATATCTTTTTCTTATACACATTTCATCTTTACTTTTCTCTCCATTGTTTGCATGTTCACATTCCTTGTTCCACCAAACATTGCCAGCGTGTTCACCTGATTTTGAAGAGAGTAAACTTGGAATAGATTTATCTGCTACTGTCGACAGAAAGCTGAAGAATATATTGTTAACAGTATCAGTGACTATGCGTCCGTGTGCGTTTGCGCGTGCGTGAGCGTGCGTGAG
>JADBJO010005359.1:62500-65000 GCA_016801955.1 Conus betulinus | reverse complement strand
CGGCGTGCGCGTACACGCAAACACGTTGAATCAGCGATAATGAACGACACTTAGCAGGGAGCACTACCAGACTAAGGTGAGACACGCACACTCCTTTGTTCCGTTCTCACTCAGTCTCTCTTTGTCTGTCTGTCTTTCTGTTGGTCTGTCTTTCTCTGTCTGTCTGTCTGTCTGTCTGTCTCTCTCTCTCTCTCTCTCTCTCTCTCTCTCTCTCTCTCTCACACACACACACACACACACACACACACACACACACACACACGCACGCACACACACACACATACACACACACATACGCACGCAAATACACACAAACACACAGATAGATAGAGACAGACAGACAGATAGACACGCGCGCGCGCGCGCGTGTGTGTGTGTGTGTGTGTGTGTGTGTGTGTGTGTGTGTGTGTGTGTGTGTGTGTGTTGTCATCAAATTCCTCTGAGGAAGACCTTGAACAGGGGAAATATCAGGAATAATTCATGAGTCACACGCACGCAAACACACACATACACACACAGATAGATGGAGACAGACAGACAGACAGACAGACAGAGGGAGGTAGGTAGTTACGAAGGCAGATAGATAAATGGGTGATATATGTTGTGTTCTTGTGCGTGACAGTCTGTGTGTGTATGTGTTTGTTTTGCGTGTGTGTGTGTGTGTGTTTGTGTAAGTGCGCGCGCGCGCGCGCGTGTGTGTGTGTGTGTGTGTGTGTGTGTGTGTGTGTGTGTGTTGTCATTAAATTCCTCTGAGGAAGACCTTTAACAGGTGGAAATATGAGGAATAATTCATGAGTGTTGTTTTAATATATATATACTACTCACCAATAAAGATCAATAAGGACAGAGAGAGAGAGAGAAAAAAACACGAGTGAGCTAGAGACAGACAGACAACAGGCAGGCAGACAGACAGACAGACAGACAGAGGCAGAGACAGACATACAGACATATAGATATATACTCATTACACACACACACGCGCGCGTGCACGCGCACACACGCACGTACGAACGCACGTACGCACGTGCACACATACATACACACACACACACACACACACACACACACACACACACACACACAGAGGGATTGATAGATAGACAGACAGACAGCTAGATATACAATCAATCAACAAATTACCAATACGTATGCATGCACACACTGCATATACACCCCCCCCCCTCCCCACCCCCCCCCCCCCACCCCCCACTCCCTCTTGTTTAGTTTCTTCCCGCAAATCTCCCACCCCACCCCACCCCCCCCCATCCCCAAACCCCCACCCCCTCTCTCTAAAATTCACTACAAGCCCTGCCCTTGCTCTTTTTCTTCCCCCTCCCCCCCCCCCACCCCCACCCCACCACACCCCCCCCCCCACCCCCCACCCCCATCATCTGCACAGAGCTACAAAACTGGCCCCGCGTAGTACACAGTCTGCACGCAAATTGCCTACGTAGATAATCAGTGCCCGTGGTTGCGGGACGATAGCGTCTTTTGTGTGTGTGTGTGTGTGTGTGGAGGGGGGGGGGGTTGCCTTGTTAATAGGTCCTGATCCACATTACCCATCAGCCACATAGGTCCTGATCCACATTACCCATCAGCCCCCTTGGCTCGTAAAGCCACACAGGTCCGTGGTGGTCGTTGTCACCCATGCCTCGTCACCTCAGGATGTGGTTATTCTCCATTAGCGAAATCATCCCAGAAACTCAGGAATCGCCGTTGTCACGCACAACAAACAACAGCAGGGACGGAGGTGGGAGAGAGACGGCGGGTGGGGGGTGGGGTGAGGTGGGGGGGGGTGGGGGGAGGAGACGAGAGTAGGGGGGGAGACGGAGGGAGAAGACTTGCTACAGACGATTTGCAGTGGCGCACACAGATTGGAATGTGTGGGGAAGGAAAATCGATGGTGTGTACTGAAATGCAAGCACAGATAGAGAAGAGAGGGGCGGGGTGGGGGGTGGAGGGTGGGATGGGGAGAGAAGTTGGTATGGGGGGGGGGGGGGAGCGGGGTGTCGGGGGAAGGGGGGGGTCGCGATGTGTCGTTTGGTTTTGATGAAGTGGGTGTGGACGTGCTGGACTGTGAACATTATGATACATTCACTTGGCGGCGTATATTGTGAATGGATAGTACAGTTTGTGGTGCAGGGATCGACAGTTTGATTGATCTATCTGTCTATCTATCTATCTATCTATCTGAATGAAATATGCATATATATGTGTGTGTGTGTGTGTGTGTGTGTGTGTGTGTGTGTGTGTGTGTGTGTGTGTGTGTGTGTGTTGTGTGTGTGTGTGTGTGTGGAGAGAGATGGTTCAGGGATCGTCAATTTGAGAGAGAGAGAGAGAGAGAGAGAGAGAGAGAGAGAGAGAGAGAGAGAGAGAGAGAGAGAGAATGTTGATAAACTTTTGAGCTAGCATTGAAGACAACGACGCAGACGACAGTGAAGACGAGGTGGATTGACAACGATGTCGACAACGTCAAAGAGGACAACCACAAGCACGACCC
>JADBJO010005359.1:47500-50000 GCA_016801955.1 Conus betulinus | reverse complement strand
TACACACTTAATTCTGTGCACCTCGTCATAGCTTAGTAGTATCCACAAGGCTGGCAGAACTAAAGCCGTGTGGTGGACGTTAGCCATTTTGCTTAACAAGATGAACGTACCAGCCTGTATGTCGTCCAACCCCCTCTCCCAGCTCGCTAATGCTTCAAATCGATGATCTGCTCTCCGTTTCTTACTTAAAAAATGCATGATAAGGCCACTCAGTAAATGCAGGTCGTAGTTATAAAAAAAAAAAAAAATACACCTGGAATTCAAAAAGGTTTTCAAAGAGAGATAATCAAAAGTCAGTGCTTAAGAATTATATTCGTATGTCATCGAGCATACGTCAGGGGTGTCTTCAGGAAAGGAGAACAAGATATAACACTGAAAACACTTTCTGTATTCCAAATAAACACAAACAACACACTATAAAAAAAAAAAGAAAAGAAAAGAAAAAAAAAAAAAAGACAAAAGACAAAAGCTGATTCATACCTGAAAGCTCCTTTAAGAGCCAAAACACAAATTACAACCAGAATACAAGGTGTGAATGATGGTCGTTTTAATAAACAATACTGAATATACCGGTAAATTGCTTTTACACAGATGTCTTCATACGACGTTACATGCAACAGAATAAAATGCGCATAACAATAGTCCCCTGTGTAACAGCCCGTTCGTACGAGGAGAGGGGGGGGGGGGGGGGGGGGGGGGGGAGGTCCATCTATTGAGAAGAGTCTAGAACTACACTTTGTCTAAAAAACCAACTGACTGTATATAGGATATGGGAGAGGGGGATGTAAATATGCAGGCTAACTCAAATTTTCTTTTAAAGGGCGGGTGTGCGTGTTGGGAAAAGGCAGAGGAAAACCCTGAATAACCCTCTCTTGTTTGAAGGGTGGGGTGGGGTGGAGGAAGATTCCAAATAGTCCTAGATTGACCCTTTGGGGAGAGAGAGGGGGGGGGGGGGGTTTTGTAAATCCAGGCTAGCCCAAACTTACCCCAGGGGTAAGTTCCAGAGGGGGGTAAGAACGGGCTGTTACACCAGGTCACAGCTAGCTGACTATGACTGTTCAATTTGAATAGAATTCGTCATGGGCTAACAGTAATACGGGCCCGGGCATAACTACTTCGATTCAGAATCCGTCCTTGAACTTACAAATGAAGTAGTCAAGGAGCGAATCCCCAAAGTCAACCAGTTCAGAAGCTATCCCGAGACTCTCTGTCTCTCTCGCCGAACAAATGGCATAGTTTTAATTTTTTTAAAGTACCACCACCAAAACTGCGGAAAAATAACCCATTTTAACAAAAACCTAAGTAACTCTAAAAGCATGCAATCCAGCGCACAAAATCTCGCAGGCTCTGCTTTGAAGTATGAAGAAATTCCTGTTTATATAGACTGCCTCAGGTTCAGCTTCAGACACAATACATGGCTCATATATTCATACATACGTACATACATACAGAAGGTAAATGTCTGTTCAAAAAGCTGCGACCATTTTGACGATACTAAACACAAAAAAACTCACTAAACTCCACTCCCATTTCGTCTAGAACAAAAGCATCCGATGCCAGTTGAACGTTTGAACATTTGAGCAAGTATCCCAACTTAGGCTAACTACCAACAGACCATATGCATACGTTGTTCATTTCTTTCTTTCAAACTATTTGATTGTTCCTATTTTCGGCGAACGTTGCAACATCCATACTCTCTCGAATGTGACGTAATCAAAACCTGTGATAATGGAAGTGTGACATAAAACGATTCAAACACACATGTGTAAAGTACAAATGCATGAAAAAAAAAAAAAAAAAGCTGTATCGGAGAACCGCAGAATGGCTAGCTGGTGTCTACATTGCGCAATATCTGTCGTCTGACCGTCTGAGCGCAGTATCGCAACGTGAAAGCTGGCCCGTTGTAAACTGGAAGAAGAGAGAAATTTCAAAATATCTTCCGGAACTATGGTAGGCAAATGGGCCATGAAGAGAGAAAAGCATTAGACGACGGTTTAGAGAGAGAGAGAGAAAAAAAATGACAGAGTTAAGAGAGTCGTTAAAAAGGGGTAATCAATGGCACAAAATGTCCCGTTCCTAAGATGATTTATACTAAAAAGATACCTCCCCAGCCCCCCCGCCCCCCCCCCCCCCCCCTCCCCCGGCATTCTGGGGGGGGGGGGGGGGGGGGAGAGTGGATCTAGAGCGACAGATGGGGAGAGAAAGTAATAAGGTGGAAAGCAGGAGGGATGTGCGATTGCGTAGGGATCCCCACGATGTTTTGTCCACGATCAAGTTTAAACAACGTAGGTGTCTTGTATTCAGTCCAGGCTTTCACGCTATCCTTTTATGACGTCTTCAGCGCGTGACGAGAGCATGTTCTGATAAGACGGTGGAGACTCGATCCAGACGGTCTGATCCTGTTCCCACTCCTTCCCCTTCACCCCCCCCCCCCCTTTCCCCACCCCCGCCACACTCACACTTCCCACTTCCCTTCCATCCCCTTGCGATGAAAGTTGTA
>JADBJO010005359.1:25000-37500 GCA_016801955.1 Conus betulinus | reverse complement strand
TGGGGGAGGAGAGGGTGTTGGAAGAGGAGAGGAAGGGGAAGAGAGTGGACAGAAGGCTGCAGAAACCAGAGACGACCAAACGCTCGAATGCCTCATGTGCCAAAAAGCGCGGTTTTGAATGACGGAAAGCGCGAACGATGACTCAACAAGCACGGGGAAGAAAATCACGACAATGCCTTTAAATTCTAAGGAAACGTTTGACTTGAATCACTGTAGGCTGACCGAAATGGACAGTGTGTTACACTGTGTTTGTTTGAGTTGTCCAAAACAGAAGTGGTGTACAGGCAAACGTTCATTTTCTTGAAGACAGTATCTGGCAATGGTGGCCTCTGTCCCAGAATCACCCGTATCATTTTGATGGTCACACATTCTGTCGTCATGAGCAGTCGGTCAGACATCACAGTCAATGGCTGCCAGTTTCAATAAACCGTACATACTCAATTTTGTACACAGCACTTTCGAATAATTCCTAATTCGCCCATATTATCCGCTAGCTGTGTGTTTCCAGACTCTTAGTCTTTGACGTGCGCTCGCCCTGATATTCACGGAAGTTTGCGCTTTCTGGTGCATCTGACAAAGAAAAAAAATTAAACAAAACGTGTGCCTCCTCCCAACTCATCCTTCCCCCGCCCCTCCCTCTCCACCATCACTCCCACTCCAATCCCTCCCCACTCCTCACCCCCACCCCCCCATTTTTCTCTTTCCCACCTTCCTCCATCCGCTCTACACCCCCTACCCCCCACACCCTACCCCCTGTTATGTCAGCTTGGTTCAAACACACCATCTGGAGCACGTTCACATCCCTCAGAGCGTTTGCAACGCATGTCACGAACAATACTCGAAACAAAAAAACGATAGTCACGTGCCATAAATACTCGCTATCCCTGGTCACGTCTTGACTGTTTGTCCTCTCCCTATCTGACAAACGCTACTTCCTTGTGAACACGGTCATGGTTTGTTGTGAGCATGTCTTCAGTACCTTCCTTCAAGTCCATCCTGGAATTTCCCCGAGTGTGCTTCAGGGTGTCCGGCCTCCACCGCACTCTGTGGGATGGTCCTGGACGGGGAGGCTTTACAGAACACACGCCCAGTCCCAGGCGACTTGGTTCTGGAGCACCCCAAGAGTCGAGGGGGCACTTGCAATGTTGTATGACCTATTTTGACTCCATCTCTGACGGTTGTGGAGAACTGACTGGGTTGTGCTGACCCCCCCCCCCCCCCACCCCCCCACCCGGTGCATTCTGCTGCTGTTGTCTGTCCGCCTCTTTCTCTGTCTGCCCTGTCTCGCTCTTCCCCAGCACTGTTCCCTGGAGGATGGTGTGGGAGGTCTATGGAGGATGGTGTGGGAGGTCTATGGAGGATGGTGTGGGCAGGGTCTATGGAGGATGGTGTGGGAGGTCTATGGAGGATGGTGTGGGAGGTCTATGGAGGATGGTGTGGGAGGTCTATGGAGGATGGTGTGGGAGGTCTATGGAGGATGGTGTGGGAGGCTCTATGGAGGATGGTGTGGCAGGGTCTATGGAGGATGGTGTGGGAGGTCTATGGAGGATGGTGTGGGAGGTCTATGGAGGATGGTGTGGGGAGGTCTATGCAGGATGGTGTGGGAGGTCTATGGAGGGTGGTGTGGGAGGTCTATGGAGGATGGTGTGGGGGAGGTCTATGGAGGATGGTGTGGGAGGTCTATGGAGGATGGTATGGGAGGCTCTATGGAGGATGGTGTGGGAGGTCTATGGAGGATGGTCTGGAAGGGTCCCTGTGATGCCATCACATGTCCGTACTACTTCAGCTTTCTTCTCCTCACCGAGGTTCTTCTTCATCTTCTTCTTCTTCATCATCTTCTTCTTCTTCTTCTTCATCATCATCTTCTTCTTCTTCTTAACGACCACCTCCATTCATTTTGTAGACATCAAACAACTCTGCAAATTTACAAAACAACTAAAATCAACAAGAATATGTCCCATTTTGTAGTAGAACATGCGAGACTATGCATAGTGTGTGAGTGAGTGATTTACAGAAAAAGAGAGAAATAAGAGAAGTGTGGGTGGGAGATGGGGAGGGGGGGGAGGGGGATAGCAGGATGCAGGCCCCACTTAAAAGAAAAGAAAAAAAAGGAAAGGATGGAACGTGGGGCAAAATTGGATGTAGGAAGACCCACAAAAAAACCTCTGCAAATTTAGTATGAAGAATTGCCTGGCTTCTTTTGAGGTATCATGATGACACACGCAGACGCACACACGCACACACGCTCGCACTGTCTGTCTGTCTGTCCGTCAGTTTCTCTCTCTCTCTCTCTCTCTCTCTCTCTCTCTCTCTCTCTCTCTCTCTCTCTCTCTCCCCTCTCCCCCCCTCCCTGCCTCTCTCCCCTCCCTCTCTCTCAGACACCCTACAGAGGAGTGTCATTTTGTGACATTGGCCGCAAGCTGCACAGTTCTGTTATAAACTCCAGTTTTCAGATGTGGGTAAAACAGTATAATATTACTGGCGAATATCAGGCTGTTTTTAAGAAAGGTTACTCTACAGTGGACCACGTGTTTACATTATTAGCAATTATACAGAGGCAGTTTTAAATCATCCGTTGCTTTTATTGATTTTGAGAAGGCCTTTGATTCCGTTTCAAGGAAACTTCTTTGGCCACTTCCTCCAAAGAATGGTGTTAAAGGGAAGCTTTTTTGGTTTTTGAAAAAGTATGTATTGTAATGTGAAAGCAAAAGTAAGTTCTGGCAATGAATTCACTGACTGTATTTTGTGCACACAGGGTGTGAGACAGGGAGATGCCTGTAGCCCTGTATTGTTTTCTTTATTCATAAATGAATTGGCCTCAGAAATAATTGAAAATGGACGGCATGGAGCCACACTGTCACTGAAAACTTCGAGTTATTTATCTTATTACCAGCAGAGCCAACAAGGGCAATGGACAACGTGGGAGACCCTCTCAGGATCAGCTTCATTCTCAGATCTGCATATGACCTTCTGCCTTCAAATGCAAACCTGGTGAAGTGGGGAAAAACAGACGATCCTTCATGCCCCCTTTGCCATGAAAACAAACAGTGGAGCATGTCCTAAGCTCATGTAAAGTAGCCCTGGCTCAAGGAAGGTACACATGGAGGCACAACCAAGTGCTCAAAGAGATTGTACAAGTAGTCTGGGCTAGTACCAACACCACAAAAGGGAAAATCAGGACTCCAAAAGCACCCGCAATATTCTTCACGGCAGGAGGCAGCGAATCATGGCCAAGAACAACAGTGCCACTCGGAACATGCAGGCAGAGTCTGCTGGACGGGGCAGATGATTGGGAGTGCACAGCAGACCTCCCAGAATGGAATAGTCACCCAGAGATTATCAGCAAGAGTGGCATGAGACCAGACATAGTATTACACTCTCAGTCAACCAAGCAGCTGATCATGATCGAGCTCACGGTGCCATATGAGAACAGAATGGAGGCAGCTCAATCTACAAGACTGAAAAGTATGCTGATCTGGCAACAGCCTGAGGAGAGAAGGCTATCAGGTCAAAGTCCTCACTGCAGAAATTGGAGCTAGGGGGTTTGTGGGAACGTCTGCATACAGCCTCATGAAACAGCTCTCAGTTGCAGGGAGGGAAAAACCAAAGCCCTGAAAGCAATGGCAGAAGCGGCAGAGAGGTGTTCAAGTTGGATCTGGTCAAGGAGGAACAAAAGTGAACTTCATAAGGCTTAACTTTCCTACAAATATCAGGTGTTCCTGTGGCTCAGTGGTTTAGTGCGCGAGTCATTAGTGGAAATGAGCATGTCCAGAAGGGCATGGGTTCGAATCCCGGTCATGGCTCATCCCAAGATGAGGAAAAAAAAAAAAAAAAGGCAGCAGAGGGACATCCGGAGTCATGAACCGGGTGTGGCCCCCACCCCCCCTAGAGTGTCAGGAGATAAGGGCCGAAACACTCGCTTGAAGGGGGCTTTCTTCTGAGGACTCTCTGCTGCCACGCTCTCCACGAGTTTCTTTCTACTGATGCATGGGTAAACCATTGACTTCCGGGAATAGGCCGGAGGACGTCCGGGAAAGACCGGAGGACACTGGGAAAGACCAGAACCAAGGCTCTGTGGGCTGGCTCCCCACTTTGCCTTCAACATGTGGCTACTAAAATCAAAAGGAAAGATGCTCCCAGGATTTACCGAAAGGGGGAGAGAATGATGAATCCATCGGTGCTCAACCAATCACGACTGCAAATCCCAAACGGACTACGAACATGGACCAAATGGAATATCCATGTGTCTGTGGAAAGCGTTTTCGCTACCACCCGTGGCATGAAGATCCACAGAACAAAGATGGGATGTGTGAAGACTCATCTGAATGAGCAGCAGCGCACTGCATCAGCAGATAAGACGTCGGAAGACCAAGGCCAGGATTTAAACCACAGTGCCAAGGACATCCACGCTGTTGGTTCGGATGAGGAATTTGCACAGGCCCTCGATGCCAGGCGCCTGAAACTCAACCTGCCACGAGCAAACGAGACTGAAGATTGGGAGAAACTGGATGCAAAAATCGTCCAAAGACTCGATGCACTGATAGGGAAAAGCACCCTGGAACACAAACTAGCCACATATGGGGACATTGTGTATGCCACATGTAGAGACGCCTATGGAGCAAAACTACCCAAAGAGAAAACACCTCCAAAGAAATCAGACGCCAAGAAGAGATGGACAAGATCAGGGTCCAAAAGAAAAACCTCAAGAAGCAAATGAAGACTGCTCTGCCAGCTGAAAACAAGGCTTGGAAAAACTCTGGGAAGACCTGAAAGCAAAACACAGCGCCCTCAGCAAAGCGGAATCTGCGAGGAAGAGGAAAAGCAAAAAGAAGAAGACACAAGAGCGTTTCTCTTCAGAGACCCCTTCCAGTTTGCCAGAACTCTGTTCGAGCAGCCAAAATCTGGGACTCTAAGTGTGGACACCACTCGACATTCAAGGTCTGGTGTGGCCAACCAACCCTGAGGAACAGTTCAATGACAAGCCTCCAACGTTGACGGAAATCAAGAAGGTGGTCGACAAAGCCAGAGCCAAATCATCACCAGGGCCAAACGGAATACCTTACCAGCTGTACAAGAAATGTCCCAAGGTGCTGGAGTGGCTCCACAGGCTGCTGCGATCAGCCTGGAGAAATCAGAAGATCAGCGGCCAGTGGATGACGGCAGATGGTGTGTACATCCCCAAAGAGCAAAACTCAAGTGACATCAGCCAGTTCAGGCCAATATCACTACTGAACGTCGAAGGGAAAATCTTCTTCTCTGTCATGGAGCAAGGCTGACCAAGTACCTCATGGAAAATAAGTACTTGGATGTGTCAGTCCAGAAAGGTGGCATTCCAGGCGTGGCTGGCTGTGTAGAACACGCCACAATGATCTGGGACGCAATCCAAGAGCAAAAACAGAAAGAGAGACCTGGACGTAGTGTGGCTCGACCTGGCAAACGCATATGGATCTGTACCCCATGAGATGATACAGTTGGCTCTTAAGATGTACCATGTGCCAAAGAACATCCGCGACATGCTCAAGAAGTACTTCAATGGCTTCTCAATGCGGTTCTCTACCAAGGAGTACACAACAGATTGGATCAACTTGGAGGTTGGCATTGCAATGGGCTGTGCAATTTCCCCAATACTGTTCGTGTTGGCAATGGAAGTCATCTTGAAAGCGGCAACAAGCAACGCAAGACAAACAGACCTTGGCGATGGATACAAGATGCCCCCTCTCAAGGCCTTCATGGATGACACTACAGTGATTTCATCCAGAGAAGACGAGACACGTCACGTGCTGGAGAGGCTGGACGACATAGTTGCCTCATCCAGAATGAAGTTCAAGCCAAAGAAATCACGGAGTCTCTCACTGAGGAAAGGAAGAGTGGCTGAATCTGTGGTCTTCAGTGTTGCCAACCAGACCATTCCAACAGTAACAGAAGAGCCAGTCAAGAGCCTTGGAAGATGGTATGATGATACGCTGAAAGACACACAAAGAGCAAAAGAAACCAAACAGATGTTGGAAGAAGGCTTGGAAACCATTGACCAGTGTGGGCTCCCTGGCAAATACAAGGTCTGGTGTCTGCAGTTCATGCTGATACCAAAGCTCCTATGGCCTCTGATATATACGACATCTGCACCAGCATAGTGGAGGCAATGGAATCCAAAATCAACAAGTTCACAAGGAAATGGCTTTGGTGTCCCACCCTGTCTGACTGATATAGCGCTATACTGTCGCCAAGCAAAGCTGAAACTACCACTGAAATCCATCCTGGAGGAATATAAAGCAGGGAAGATCAGACTTCAAAGCATGCTGGAGGACTCAGGAGACAAGTGGTTGAAGCAATCAAGCCCCAGCTGAAAACAGGCAGAAAATGGAAGTTCAAGAGGCGATGGATTCTGCAAAAGAAAGTCTCAAGATCAGAGAAATAACAGGACACACACAGACCAACAGACAAGGACTGGGGTGACCAAAACTGAATGGTGGTCAAAGGCCAAAGGAAAAGCCAAAAGAGACATAATGATTCAGGAGATGAGAAAAGAAGAAGACCAGCAAAGACTCCAAAAAGCAGTCCAGCAGAGCCAACAAGGGCAATGGACAACGTGGGAGAATGCACTCCAAAGAAGTCTCACTTGGAATGACATTTGGCACATGGCCCCTCTCAGGATCAGCTTCATTCTCAGATCTGCATATGACCTTCTGCCTTCAAATGCAAACCTGGTGAAGTGGGGAAAAACAGACGATCCTTCATGCCCCCTTTGCCATGAAAAACAAACAGTGGAGCATGTCCTAAGCTCATGTAAGTAGCCCTGGCTCAAGGAAGGTACACATGGAGGCACAACCAAGTGCTCAAAGAGATTGTACAAGTAGTCTGGGCTAGTACCAACACCACAAAAGGGAAAATCAGGACTCCAAAAGCACCCGCAATATTCTTCACGGCAGGAGGCAGCGAATCATGGCCAAGAACAACAGTGCCACTCGGAACATGCAGGCAGAGTCTGCTGGACGGGGCAGATGATGGGGAGTGCACAGCAGACCTCCCAGAATGGAATAGTCACCCAGAGATTATCAGCAAGAGTGGCATGAGACCAGACATAGTATTACACTCTCAGTCAACCAAGCAGCTGATCATGATCGAGCTCACGGTGCCATATGAGAACAGAATGGAGGCAGCTCAGATCTACAAGACTGAAAAGTATGCTGATCTGGCAAACAGCCTGAGGAGAGAAGGCTATCAGGTCAAAGTCCTCACTGCAGAAATTGGAGCTAGGGGGTTTGTGGGAACGTCTGCATACAGCCTCATGAAACAGCTCTCAGTTGCAGGGAGGGAAAAACCAAAGCCCTGAAAGCAATGGCAGAAGCGGCAGAGAGGTGTTTCAAGTTGGATCTGGTCAAGGAGGAACAAAAGTGAACTTCATAAGGCTTAACTTTCCTACAAATATCAGGTGTCCCTGTGGCTCAGTGGTTAGTGCGCGAGTCATTAGTGGAAATGAGCATGTCCAGAAGGGCATGGGTTCGAATCCCAGTCATGGCTCATCCCAAGATGAGGAAAAAAAAAAAAAAAAGGGGCAGCAGAGGGACATCCGGAGTCATGAACCGGGTGTGGCCCAACCCCCCTAGAGTGTCAGGAGATAGGGCCGAAACACTCGCTTGAAGGGGGCTTCTCTTCTGAGGACTCTCTGCTGCCACGCTCTCCACGAGTTTCTTTCTACTTACCAGCTGACGATATTGCTTTGTTATCAGAAACTCCATTTGGACTCCAAACCCAGTTAAGTAACCTCCATAGTGCAGCTGCAAGGTTTCAACTTAAGATGAATACGGAAGAGTCGCATCGTGGTTTTTCGAAAAGGCGGACACCTGGCAGCAAGCGAGTGATGGTTTTTAAATGGCACAGCAATGGGTGTTGTGAATTGTTACAAATATCTTGGCATATATTTCACCACCCGTCTTAGTTTTTCACCTGCCTATGAGAACCTTGCAAGCAGAGCAAAACTTGCGTTACTATGCATCTTGAGAACATTGTATATGCTTAATAATAACTCTTTGGCTGTGTTCTTAAACTTTTTGATGCTCAGGTCCAACCAATTGTTCAATATGGAGCAGAGATATGGGGTATGGATACAGTTGTTAATAAAAAAAAAAAAGTTTCACCTGTTTGCTTTAAAAAGATTCTTGGGAGTGCAGCCTAAAGCGCGAAATGATTTTGTATATGTGGACACAGATCGATATCCCAGGTAAATCCATTCTTATTGCGATGTATTAGTTACTGGTTGAAAAATTCTGCGTATGGATGAGAAAAAATTACCCATTAAGGCGTATAAAATGTTGCTTAGTTTAGAATTAAGAGGTAAGAAATGTTCGGCATCTGACATTCGAGAATTTTTGCATCAAAATGGTTTGGGGTTCGTCTGTATCAATCAAGGTGTGGAAAATATCATAGACTTTTAAAGAGATGGCAAAAATAGGAGGAACACGTTCAAAATAGTGACAGGTATGCTTTCTATAGAACATTTAAATCGTCTAAAAATTGTGAAGCGTATCTTTTGCTTGACATTGATAGACATTTGAATAACTACATGGCAAGAATGAGATTTGAAATAGCCAATTTATTCGCACAGAAGCATCAGTATACTAAACTAATGTTGATGACACTGCTATTATGTGTCCGTTGTGTAAGAATATCAAAGAGGATGAACAACATTTTTTGCTGTGCTGCCCTGCCTTCCAAAATTTGCGAAATGATTTCATCCAACGTCCCACCCCCAAAAATATCTATATATAAAAAAAAAGCTCATGTCTGTTTAAGTTGTATTGCTCATGGCAAATCAAAACGAAATTATATTGAAACATGTTTGCATATATTTGTATAAAGCATTCAAAAGACGCACTGTACCACTCAGTTAAAGTATTCTTGGATTACCCAGTCAGGATGGATTAATGCCCAACTGTCATGTCCTGTTGTGCAATTGTCTAATTATTCACTGTTTATTCAAAAGCGTATTGTCCATGTGATGTACCCCCTTCAGAAGGCGCCATGGCCTATACTGAATAAACTTCCGCTTCCGCTTCTCTCTCAGACACAACTACCAGGTTCACGATCGTGTATTTCTGGCACTTTTTAGTTCCACAATTAAGATCACCGCACACGATAGGTTTTGAAGTTACGTGTCTTTTCATTTCACATGTTCTCTATTAACAAAAAGCATGTTTCGTGAAATTGGTATAGGAACCCAATAAACGGCATCGCTGGCCAACGGGTACCCTTCACTCCAAAATCAAGTTGCACAGAACACTGAATCGGTCCGTTTCAAATTCTCAACATAGTAACAGCTTTGTTTCATATCGATTTATTCCAAGCAGGCTCGACCTGCGGGATTTCTGACTGGCGACTGAAAGGAAGAGGGATCAAAACCCAGGCAGCTGGATCTCAGGGGAATTAAATATTGTGGACAACGTTGGACAATCGGCGGTGGAGTGCGCCTGCTCCAACCTGATATTTCACCGTGGGCATTTTTCATGTGCGACATGCCTTCAGTGAAACAGTTTTGAAATATCCAATTGCTCTAAAAGAAAAAAACGTTTGCCTCTTCGGAAAACGTGTCTTAATGTGAGACATAGTCATGTGGTCTAGAACAAAATCTACGTCATCTCGCTGCTCTTACTGCAGATATAACTGTTTCTACGGGCAAGACTAAGAAAATTAAAAAGCTGATTCTCTGACGCGCCAAGACGTACTTAAAGTAACAAATTAGACGATTCAGTACACGCTAACAGTAATATCTGTTAGGCTTACAATAGATATTCCAGATTTTTTTGTTGTTTTGTTTTGTTTGTTTTTTTTGCAATGCAAGATTGTATGGTAGAAGAAGGAAAGAAAACCACATGAAAACCAGAAGACAGTAACTACATAACGCAGTCCACTCCTCCCCTCCCCCCCCCCCTCCCACACACACACACACACACACACACACACACGCGCGCGCGCGCGCGCGCGCGACGCACACATTCACACACACACACACATGTCACTGTATGCAATGAAAAGATGCATACAGACTGACGAGCACGTATTTGTAATGTGTGTCCACTATCTTCTGTTTAAACCGCATTGTTGACAGGAAAAATTGGTCAAAACGAGTCTTTATAACCATGACATTCTTAGCCACATTTGTCAAGGGTACCTACGAGTAAGTGTTCCCCCTTCCTAATCAGATTTCACTTTCTTTTCTTACTTTCTGAAATGCATTTCAGTGGTGTTGTCATAGGTATATTTTCTTTCGGATTACGTAGATACAAGCAGTCTTTACTGAAATCAAATTGATAACAAAATCTGAAATCCATCCAAGATTTCAAATGAAACTATTTATGAGTCAAGCCAAAAAAAAAAAATCCCTTTCTGCACGACATTACTTTTGGTCCACTGGCTTCCTCTCATCCATGAATGGCGGTCCATGGAACAATTCCAGAACAAAGGTTGGACCACACGACCGTTCCACAACAAATGCACGTGGTTTAAAGCATGTCAAGATGACGGAAAGCGTCAGTCTGACAAAGCTTTAGATATCTTTTGTTGATCAGTCTTCTTGCAGAGCTTTCCGCTGGAACCAACAAACTCGGTGCTCCTGAGTTATCCTCAAGTTTTTGTTTTTATCAATCTGATGGTTTCAAACATTTCCCCATTTGAGCACCGGGGCAATTTCTCGGCATCATGTCTTTTATACTTTTTTTTTTCCTTTCTTGAAAGCACAGGAACTTATTCAAACAACACAAGAGGCACACATTAACGAGCTAATACTTAAATGTTCAAAACGTATTCAAAACAACAAAGCAGGAATGAAGGGATCAATACTTCACTCACAGGAATATGATCATATATCAACAAAACTGACACAAATTTAGGAAGGTGCTATTTATTTTGATGCATAAGAACTTAATCAAAACAACGAAATACGAATAAAGATCGGTTACTTGATAGTTGCATAGTTCCGTTGAATAAACCAAAACACACTTTAATTGGAGCATCTCGATGGCTATCGGTTTTCCTTCCTTCTTTTTTTTTCTTCTTTTTTTTTTTTTTTTGCCTCTCTTTTTCTTTTTTCATTTCCTTTTGTTTTTCTATAGCTGTACGTTCACCTTCATAGTTCATCGACTAATACTCTGTCGTTTTCCATCATCCATAAGATTTTCACGTGCGTGACCCTTTTTGACCCCACCATGATGGTAGGGTCGAGTTTGAGGTCTGCAAGACACCAGTGTGTGTGGGTTTTTTTTTCTTTTTTTCATTTTTCTGTTTTCTTTCTATCTTTCTTTTCTTTTCTTTCTTCTGTCTTCCATCCCATCAAGCCTTTTCTCCTCCACAGGATCCAATGGATGTAGTGTGCGCACAAAGTTTTGGTTGCTATCTTTCGTGCGTTCACACGCAGATCCTTCTGTTTAAAATCTCTAATGACTGTATTGCGAAGGGGAATGAGGGAAGGGAGGGAGGGTGGGGTGAGGGGGGCGTGATTCTGACTGGATACTGACTCCGACTCCTCTAACCTGGCTGTTTCAAACGGGAATGGAACCCAGACTCTTTGATCAAGAGAGCATTGCTTCGTCCACTACTACGCCAGTCACGCCCCAGTGACAACACTGCTTTTGCCTCAAGTTACCAGAACCAAAGTGGATGCCATAAGACACAAGAAGGAATAGATTGGAAAACTCTCTGCTCCAAAGTTGGAACATGTGTGTGTGTGTGTGTTATATATCAATTGTTGTCACTAAAAGAAGGGTGGAGAGGGAGAGATAACGTAGGTTTTGGTTGCTTATTCACCCAACGTTTATATGCATATATATATATATATATATATATATAGAGAGAGAGAGAGAGAGAGAGAGAGAGAGAGAGAGAAGAGAGAGGTGTGTGTGTGTGTGTGTGTGTGTGTGTGTGTGTGTGTGTGTGTGTGTTTGAAGTGACTTCTGTTGTAACCAAACTGACTACTGTTTAATAAGTGGTCCTCTCTCTTTCTCTGTGTCTTTCTGTCTCTCTGTGTCTCTGTTTCTGTCTCTGTCTGTCTGTCTGTCTCTCTCTCTCTCTCTTTTTTTTTTTTTTTTTGTTTTTGTTCTGTTTTGTTTTTGTTTTGTTTTTTTGTTTTGTTTCACTCTCAGCAAGTCCCATGGTGAATGCTAGTCCTTGTCCATGAAGTACCATCAAAGCGAAGTTCCTTGTCTTGCTGCATTTGCGGCTTCCATAGATAAGGGTTCCCCAGGCTAATGTCACATGTTGCCGCCTCCTCCACTTCCCCCCCCTCCCCCCCCCCCCCCCCCCCCTCCTCCTCCTCCTCCACCACTCCCCCCCCCTCCCCCCTTCCTCCTCCTCCTCCTCCACTTCCCCCCCCCCCCCCCCCCCCCCCTCCCCTCCTTCCCACCTCTCACGGGCATAACACCCATAACCGCCCGAGTCCCTACTGACTGGGACCTGCTTGTCCTTAACCCCTTCACTGCTTTGATGAGTACGCCGGTCGGTGAGAGGCTGTA
>JADBJO010005359.1:5000-15000 GCA_016801955.1 Conus betulinus | reverse complement strand
AACATAACAAACATTTCAATGGAATCAGGCCCACTGCAAAATTGATATTTCAGGCCAATTGCATGTGTGCTGATCAATCATTGCTCGATAAAGCCTGAAAGAATTGTCATGAATTTGCAAGAGGTAGTAGGCGTTATCGCAGGAAATCACAATTAAAATCAAGAAGGGGGGGGGGGGGGTGGTAAAAGCTTTGGGAATCTTACGGGGGAGGGGGGTAGGGGGGGGAAGGAGGTTGAAGATGTAGAACACTGGGGGGGGGGGCTCAATTAAATGTTATTGTTGGAGAGGGGAAGCGTGTGAAGGGGGGGTTGTAGAAACTGGGAACTGCGTTCCAATTAAATTGTTGTTATTGTGGTGGAGAGGCGGACGCGGTTGAGGGGGGTGGTTGAGAGGGGGGGGATACTGAACTGCGAATTGTTGGAGAGGGGGAGTGGGGGGAATACTGAACTGAAGGTTAGAGGGGGGGGGGGAAGTAGGGGGGGGGCTGAACTGTAAGTGTTGAGGAGAGGGAACGGAAGGAAGGGGGGGCAATACGGAACTGTAAGGGTTGGAGAGGGGAAGTGGGGGGGGGAGATGCTCATGAGGTATGATGGTATGGGCACGACGCCGAGCACCATTGTCTGTCAATATTTATTGGTCAGAGTTTCGCATTACACCAATCATCTATAAACTGCTGCTGTATGATATTCGAGCTTTCTTTTTTTTTTTTTTTTCCTCTCTTTCCTTTTTTTGTTTTCACCCTTTTTTTTTTTTTTTTTTTTTTTTTTTATTTTTTTTTTTTTTTTTAATTTTTTTTTTTTTTTTTTTTTTTTTTTTTTTTTGATTCAACCACGATGGAACACCCCAGATGATCCCTCTCAGTTTTCTGCAAGTTGAAAAACAATCCTGATAACCACATTTTCCGTCGTAAGGATGAGAATAGCAAACAAAATCCTGAATTTTTTCTTTTTTCGATTTTCCGTTTGTTCTTTTTCTTTTCTCTGTTCTGTTTGCTGCAATTTTTTTTTTTTTTTTTTTTTTTTTTTTTTTTTTTGTACATTTTGTATAAATAAACAAAAAAAAAAAAACTTGCACTAGTTGTAATTCACACTGATTGTGAGGTGCATCTGTGAAACCGGGATAGCAGCGCATGTCTTTTCACCATATATTACAATGTCCCTAGCTTTAAGGGATAAGAAATGAAGAACATATTTAGGAAGGAACATGACCGAAGTTAAGTAAAGAAAAAGAAAAAAACGAAGGTTTCCTCCCCCTTTCCAGATTCGAAGCGGCCGTTTGGTATCATTTCGTTTCCAAGACGGATTGCGTTTTTCACACCGCCGAATGCTGTGAAGGGAGAACGCAGACCTCCAACAACTCGTAGCAAACACCCTTAATTAACGTCCATCAAAATTCTTAAGCTAGATTCCAATTCCTACCTCCAAAACCCTCGTCAACTACCCCTTTGAACTACTACCGTGAGAGGTCACGCCTGTCTGCGTCTGCGTCGGAAGGATTTTAGTTTTCGATTGTTACTGTCCACAGGAGATGACTATGTGACAAACCCACGCCCCCCCCTTTCCGTCGGCCCATACGAAAAAATTGTCTCCCACCCCCCCCCATCGCCCCTTCCCCATCCCCCATCCCCCATCCCCAACCCCTTCCCCTTTGCCCACGACGCCTTCCCCTTGGTTATTTTATTTCGTTCACTGCAAAACCTCGATCCAGGTTGTAATTCGAATACTCCGCGCCATCTATTCGTAGACCATATAAGTTTTTGTAGAACCTCAAAAAAAGAACGATCAGGCCTGATAGCAACCAACGAATTCGGGGGACATACTTATGATCTGGGACCTTCTTCTTTCTCTGTCTTCTGCTTCTTTTCCTTCCTTTCTTTCTTCCTTCCTTCCTTCCTTTCCTGTCCTTATCTTCCTTCCTTTCTTTCTTCCTCTTCCTTCACCCCTTCTTTCTTTTCCTTTCTTTCTTCCTTCCTTTTCTTCCTTCCTTCCTTCCTTCACGGGGGGGGACTCCTTTTCTTTCTTCCTTCCTTCCTTTTCTCTTTCTTTCCTCTTCCTTCCTTCCTTTCTTTCTTTCTTATCCTTTCCTTCTTCCTTCCTCTCTTCTTCCTTTCTTTTTTCTTCCTTCCTACGCTTTCCTTCTTCTTCCTTCCTTTCTTCTTCTT
Source organism: Conus betulinus (assembly GCA_016801955.1). Classification (NCBI taxonomy): domain Eukaryota; kingdom Metazoa; phylum Mollusca; class Gastropoda; order Neogastropoda; family Conidae; genus Conus; species Conus betulinus. Next base: position 12,839 of record JADBJO010005359.1, on the reverse strand, counting down.
TCCTCTTTCTTCTCTTTCTTCTTCCTTCCTTCCTCCTTTCCTTTCTTCTCTTCCTTCCTTTCTTCTTACCTAATCCTTCCTTCCTTCCTCCTTCCTTCTTTCTGTCTTCTTGCTTTCCTCCTTTCCGTTCATTTCTTTTCTTCCTTTCTTCCTACCTTTCCTTCCCGTCTTCCTTCTTTTTTCCTTTTCTTTCTTTTGCTTCCTTTTCCTTTTCTTCTATCCTTTCCTTTCTTTCTTCTCTTCCTTCCTTCTTTCTAATTTCCTTCACTCTTCCTTTCTTCTTTCTTCCTTCCTTTCTTCCTTCTCTACCTTTTTCTTTTCCTTCCTTCCTTCCCGTCTTCTTCGCCTCTTCCTTCCTTTCTTCTTCCTCTTCCTTCTTCCTCTTTCCTTCCTTTCTTCCTTCCTCCTTCCCTGCCTTCCTTTCTTCCTTCCTTCCTTTCCTTTCTTCCTTCCTTCTTCCTTCCTTCCTTCTTTCCTTCTTCCTTCCTTCTGTCTTCCTTACTTCCTTCCTCCTTTCCTAGGTGGTGAGGTCATTGGGGCGCCACTCTGAAGAACTAGTTGCAGCGAGGTTTCTTCTCCAGTTCTAATCGGGTTTGTGGTCACACGGGCTCAAGATGTCTGCAATTGTGTGAGTGCTTCCTCTTGGTGCAAGTTTGTGGTGGGTGTGTGTTGTGTGTGTGTGTGCGTGGGGGTGTGTGGTTTGGTGTTTTGTGTGTGTATAGGTGTGTGTGGTTGTGTGGGTGCTTGCGTTTTGTGTTGATGTGTGATGTGTGTGTTGGTGTGGCGTGTTGGTTTTGTAGTGTTTTTGTGTTTTGTTATTGTTTTTTTGTTGTTTGCGCGTGTGTTGTTTGTTTAGTTGTTCTTGCATTAAGTGCGTGTGCTGGTTTTGGTTGTGTGTGTTTGGTTTGTGTGTGTGGTGGGTGTGGGGTTTTTTGTTGTGTGCTTTTGTTTGTGTTTTTTGGTGTTGTCGCGTTTGTGTTTTTTTGTGGTCGGGTTTTCTTTCATTGGCGTTCCTAGTTTTGTGGTGTGTTTGTGTTTTGTGGGGAGGGTTTGGTGGTATGGGTGGTGGTTTGGTTTGGGTGGGGGCTTGTTTTTTGTGGTTTTGTTTTGTGTTTGTTGTTTGTTTTTTGGTGTTTTTTTGTTTTGGTTTTTGTTTTGGTTTTGTGTTGGGGGGCTCGCCTCCTCCGTTTTCTTCCCCTAACCAGATTTCCTTTTGTGGTCGTTTGGGCCAAGGCCACTGGATCTGTTACCCTTACGGTACGTTGCCAGTGACCAGTGTGGTTTTCTGTCCTCTGCCGATGTCCAGCAGATCTTCATGTGGTCCGATGCGCTGCTTGATGTCTGGATGCCTTGTTCAATGGCGATATGATCAGTGTATGTAGTGTTTCAGTGTCATGCGGTGATGCCTCCTTTCCATCGCTTCAGTTTCTTTCCCTCCCACTGGGACACTGTGTCTGTATCATGTAGGTCCTCGTATGCATGTAGGAATATGAAATAGGCCACAGCTTGCAGGGTGTCTGGTCTTGTCTTTCATGGAAATGTCGTTCGGTTTTTTTTTTATTTCCCATACAGGTTTTTTACACAGCGCTAAAAGTTGTCTTTTTTTCTGCCCAAGAGAAGATTTCTGGTTTTGGACCCCCTCATTGCTGATGATGAATCCAGGTATCTCTGCTGCTAAACAATTTCTGGCTTGCGTCCGTGGACAGTTAAATCAGAGCTGACGCAGTGTTCGTTTTGGCTGGTCATCAGGTTGGTCATCACCGCCTTGCACGATTTCCTTGCAGTCTGCTGTTGATGTGCCATCCAGTCTTCGAACAATTTGACCAATGCCTGTTCACTGCCTGCCTGACCATTGACGACATTTGCAAATCAAAGATTTGTGATGGTTCTTTCCTCCAATGCTGACTGTGCAGACATGGTTTTCAAGAACATCAGTCATGCTAGGTTCCAGAAAAAATGTTGAAAAAGTGTTGGAGACCAAGTGCAGCCCTGACAAACTCCAACTGAAGTGTGGAAACACTCTCTGATAACACCCGTATGAGAAGTACACCTGACTGTTGCTTTGGAGAACAGTTTGCTGATTGTGTTGTTAAGTTTTTTTTTCCGAAGTTGAATTTCTTCATTCTAGCCCGTAGCACCATCTGCCAGACGGTGTCAAACGCCTTCTTGAAGTCTAAGAAGATGTGGTAGAACTTCTGGTGTTGGAGATGTTTTTCGCTTAGAGTGCGGCGGGTTAAAGATCTGCTGGATGCTACTTTTGCCTTTGCGGAATCCAGTCTGCTCTTCAGCGATGGTGGTGTGTTCTGTTTTGGCGGCTGTAATCTTATCCAGAACGATTCTGAGCATTACTGTGCAGACGTGGATGAGCCAGACTCTAGTGCAGTGATTCTGGCAGCATCGGAGATTTCTTTTCTCTGGGAAGGGTGATTATTAGTGAGTGAGTCCGTGACGTGCCCACTCCCCTCTGTGCCTGATTTGGTTTGCAGGTGGAGGTTAAGATGTCAGTTACTACTACTTTCTTCGCTATGAATCAAATGATGCTTGCAGCCTTCCAGCATTTCAGTTGTTTCACAGCAGCTGCGAGTTTTTTTACGGGCGTGTTGTTGGCAAGTCGTCGTCAGTTAAAGAATCCGTTTCTGTCAGTAAACTTGAGAGAGAGAGAGAGAGAGAGAGAGAGAGAGACTGAGAGAGAGGAGAGAGAGAGGAGAGATGAGAGAGGAACGAGAGGAGAGAGGCAGACAGACAGACAGACAGACAGACAGACAGACAGACCAGACAGAGACAGAGAGAGACAGAGAAAGATAGCGAGTCAGAGAGGAAGAGAGAGGATAAGCAAAGAGACATTTTAAGAACTCACTCTCTGGTTCCACTTAATCCACTTCATTTTTAAAAGGGAAAAAAAACAATGTGTTCAAGAGCTGAAGAATAGGAAAGGAATATTGTCTTAAGCATAGATAGGTAAATAAGAAAGAATAGACAGACGGATAGACAGATAACTAGATAAATAGACAAACAGATAGACAGACAGACGGGACAGACAGACAGAGAGATAGAAAAGATATATACATACACACATGGACAGAAAGATAGATAGACGTGGATTAATGGATAGATGGGTGTAAGTAGGTAGGTAGGAAAGTAAGCAAAAGTAGGCAGGTAGTAGATAGATATAGTAATGCGTGTATGTATACATGTAACTAGATCCGCCTTTACATGCACCGTCTTCTCGTTCGTATTCATCCTGTGCTCCTGCCTTTTCGTGCACGTTAAGACAAAAGAAAATGAAATGTGGCAATGTGAAAGTCGTCCCTTGTTAAACTTCTTTTTGGGGAAAGCACACAAGCAGAAACAAGAGAAAACACAAGCAAAAGAAAAAACGAAGGTGGTTGTCACATGATGGCGATGTCTTTCCCTAAGGGAGAGCATTCTAAATTCCATGCAGACAACTTCTAGGGGAGGCATTGAGTTTAAAGTTCGGTCACACGAAGGGGCATTTTCAAACACTGAAAAACACACACACACACACACACACACACACACACACACACACACACACACACTGGAAACGTGGTACCAAAGGGAGGGAGACTTTAGGTGCAGAGAGAGAGAGAGAGATAGAGAGAGAGAGACAGAGACAGACAGACCGACAGACAGCATACGACAGACAGACAGACACACAAATATTCAGACATTCATATACTGTGTGAAGAGGGGAATGTAACAGCAATTGTCAGTGTTCTCGTATGCTCACATATGTTGACGCTCGCAACTAGACAGAAACCAAAATTTGCATACAGCTGTCTGCCTTTGGCTAAAAAAATTTACACTGATGCACAAGCATATTGTAAACAGTGTTGTTGTTGTTGTTGTTGTTGTTGTTGTTGTTGTTGTTGTTTGTTTGTTATCATTCGGAGCCATCAGTAAACCCAAACAAAGAGCGTTTCATTTGGTATTTCTCTAAGATCGGTTTTACACGGAGATCATTGAGAGCGGGACGCTTCAAAATGAAGTGAATTTCAACCTCATGACATTCGTCCTGGTCACACAATGGACATTGTACTTCGACAGGAGACGAGAGAGAGAGAGAGAGAGAGGAGAGAGAGAGGAGAGGAGAGAGAGGGAGGGAGAGGAGAGAGAGAGAGAGAGAGGAGAGCGGAGAGAGAGAGAGGAGAGATGATGAGATGATGATGATCATCATCATCATCATCATCTTTTATTTCCAAGAGAAACAGATAAGCAACTACATACTTTTTCATCCGGCGAGGGAGAGACAGAGAGAGAGACAGAGACAGAGAGACAGAGAGAGATAGAGAGAGCACCGTATTCAATCGAGGGATGGTAATTTTAGGTATAGTCGCATTCTCATCTGTCCTTGCTAAACTAGAATTAATTACGCGTCTTCTGATTCTTTCTCGTTCGACCATATGAGCAGGGATGCATTCCAATGCTGTGATGCAGAATTAGACCCAGCACATCAAGGATTTCCGTGTGTGTGTGTGTGGTGTGTGTGTGTGTGTGTGTGTGTGTGTGTGTGGTGTGTGTGTGTGCGTTCGTGCATGCGTGCAATGTGCGTGTGTGTGTGTGTGTGTGTGTGTGTGTGTGGGATCATCTGACCGGTCACATGATATTGTTTACTTGCTTGCAAATGGCGGCTCCCATACAGCGTGTTTGAAGCGATTTCTCAGCAAGTTTTGGGTCGATTTTGACGCGGTTTTTTTTGCGTTTTGTAAAGCGAAAATTAGTCGAGCAGATCAACATGGCTGCCAGAAGATTTACTGCCGAAGAGGTAGTGAGAACTGTGTTTGAAAACGCCGTACGAAGGTGAAATTAGCAACGACGAAAGTGAAGGGAAATGAAGGTGACGTGGTTTGTCGATCATCCTGACAATGAGTCAAGTGATTCGGATTACCGGATGAAGATATTGATATTGGTCCTAGAGATTTGTGCCACATTTCAATACCATTTTCACCTATGATATATTGAGACTTGAATTTTTTTTCATGGATTTTTTTTCAAAATATTGTTTATTTTTTTTATTAAACTGTGGTGGGTATCTTCCATGGATTGTGAGTTATCTCATCCTGTCAACATGAAACATATGATAATTATATTCTCCATTCATTTTCTTTTCCGTCAGAACAAGTATACTTCTGTAAAATGCTTTAGAGCAGTACTTTAAATTTTTGGCGATTTTTTTTTTTTTTTTTTTTTTTTTTTTTTTTTTTTTGTAAGGTTGGTGTTTTTTCCACAAAAAATCGCAACTAGTCTGGGAGTCAAAGAAGCGATGGCTGTCCCATGGACTCAACGTCAAAACCGTGTGGTCGTCCTTCGTACGCCCCAATACATTCGATGTTACTGCTGACAAGGAGATGAACAAAAAAAGAACACAGAAAAAGAGCACTAACTGAAGATACACTCAGGTCTTCATCAAACATCGTTCATTGCGAGAGAGAGAGAGGAGAGAGAGAGAGAGAGAGAGAGAGAGAGACAGACAGACAGACAGACAGACAGACAGACAGGGACAGACAGACAGACAGGAAGGCAGGCAGACAGACGGCGACAGAGAAAGAGGAGAGACAGAGACGAAGACACCAGACAGAGAGACAGACAGACTAGAGGACACAGAGAGAGAGACACAAACAGCAGACCGACCGACAGACAGACAGACAGACGGCAAACTTACAAACAATACAACAGAGCAAGAGAGATATCGGGGCTGAAGATGCTGGACCATCCCACAGACGGACGAATGGAGAATACATATTAGTCCAGGAAGAATGAAACGAGAGGGAGGAAGGCAGAGGTGTAGGAGTGGAGAGTGGGGGGGGGGGGGGGGGGCACGGAGCTGGAGGGGGATAAGAGAGGAGGAAAAAAAAAATCCGAAGATGGACCACAGTGGACAAGCTGACCAGTCAGTGGTCCTTGGGGGAAAGACTAATGACTAGCAACCACCTCGGGAAGAAAATTGGGGAGAGGCAAGGGGAGAGGAAGAGGGGGGGGGGTGAGCGGTGGGGAGGTGGTGGGGGTTGGGGAGGTAGGGGGGCTGGCTGGGACATGCAATCTTCGGCAGTTCTCTGGCAGATGATTGTCTGTGCTGATTTTGAAGGCGGACAGACTGACGACGGCTTGGCAGAGATCGATATATACTCACTGCCCCAGAAATCGATGCGTGTGTGTGCTAGTGTCTGTGTGTGTGGTGTGTGTGTGGTGTGGTGTGTGTGTGTGCGTGTGTGTGTGTGTGTGTGTTAGTGTGTTTAGTGTTAGTTGTGTGTGTGTGTGTGTGGTGTGTGTGTGGTGGTGGGTGTGTGTGTGTGTGTTAGTGTGTGTGTGTTGTTTGTGTGTGTGTGTGTGTGTGTGTTGGTGTTGGTGTTTAGTGTGTGTGTGTGTGTTAGTTTGTGTGTGTGTGTGGTGTGTGTGTGTGTGTGTGTGTGTGTTTGTTATGGTGGTGTGTTGTGTGTGTGGTGTGGTATGTATAAGTGTGTGGTGTGTAGTGTAAGTGTATGGTGGTTGTGTGTTCGCGCGCGCGTGCAGGGCGAATGTGTGTATGCATGTATGCGTATACGTGTGCGTGTGTGGGTGGGTGTGCGCGCGCGTGTGGTGTGTCTGTGTGTTGTGTGTGTGTGGTGTGGGGGGGGGGGGGTGCGCGCGCGTGTACTAGAGAGTGTGGAGAGAGGGGCATATGCGTGCGCGTGTGTGTGTGTGTGTGTGTGGTGTGTGTGTGTGTGTGTGTGTGTTGTGTGTTTTTACAAATCCATTGCTTTTTCTCCAGTGAATGTTGAGAGATGTTGTTTTCTGAAAACGTCACCGGGGCGTGATGACTAAAGTCTGAACTACCGCTGGAGAATAAGGAGAGCTTTCTTGTTCTACTGGTGTAATACAGAATACCTCTAGCAGTCAGCATTATGTGTGACTGCAAGACAAACCAAAACACTACAATAACTACGTTTTATCTTTCAGTGTTTTCCGCAGCATAAAACTGCTGTGTACTTGCGTGTATGAATGTAATCCATACATGAGTAACACAAGATACACGAAAATCCTCTCATCACTAAACCAGACATGAAAAGCCAGAAAAACGCGACTCAAACTCAAATCTCCATTATCACTGGCACCCGTTTCGTCGGTCCTGGCCATCAAGGGAGGCAACATCTGACTCTGAATGCTCCGGTGATCTTCTCACAGGAGAATTGTCTCCCGTGGTGTGGTTGGTTGGTTGCGTGTGTGTGTGGTTGTATGTTTTGTGTGTGTGTGTGTGTGTGTGTGTGTGTGTGTGTGTGTGTGTGTGTGTGTGTGTGTGTGTGTGTGTGTGTGTGTGTGTGTGTGTGTGTTTTTCCCACCAGCCTCTGACGTTGTTGTTTGGTCATCCCGGTGAGTGTCAGTGGAAAGTTTTGTACAGTTTGGACTACGAAGGTGTTGGCATTGCCCTCAACATACCTTTACACTCTAGAGGAGGATGGTTTTACACGATGGCGATGAGATTGAGGGCGCGCGCGCGCGCGCGGGGGGGGGGGGGGGGGGGGGGGGGAGGGGGGTTGTGTGCGAGAGAATGATGGGAAGGTAAAGGGGGGGGGGGGGGGGAGGGGAGTGGGATGGGATGGGAAGGTGGAAACCGGGGAGGGGGAAAGGGGGGGGAAGGGGGGGTGGGATGGGAGATGGTAAGGTGGAAACCGGGGAGAGGAAACAGAGAAAATTGGGGGGGGGGGTGAGAGGGGGGGGGGGTGGGATTGTGGTGGTGGTGGTGGTGCCAGCAACAAGCGAGGGGAGGAAATGAAACAGGCGTGGAGAGGAGGTGGTGATGGTGGTGGTGTGAGGTGAGGTGGTGGTGGTGGTGGTGGTGAT
>JADBJO010005358.1:152500-164354 GCA_016801955.1 Conus betulinus | reverse complement strand
TCAACATTAGGTCAGATGGGACATTGCATAGTCAACATTGGGTCAGATGGGACATTACATGGTCAACTTTGGGTCAGATGGAACATTACATGGTCAACTGTGGTCAGATGGGACACATTACATGGTCAACTTTGGGCAGATGGGACATTACATGGTCAGCTGTGGGTCAGATGGGACATTACATGGTCAACTGTGGGTCAGATGGGACATTACATGGACAACGTTGGGTCAGATGGGGCATTACATGGACTTACACTAAATCAAAATTTTAGTCAATAGAACACAAGCTATGGGATATTTTGGTACCTTTGGTCAGATGGAACATAGCATTCACTACGTTGGTGATTGTAGTCAGATGGGAAACAGTACGAACTGTTTGGGGTATTTCAGTCTGATCGTACATGACATGGACTTTTGGGCGATTGTAGTCATTCAGAACATGCCATGGACCTTCTTGGATTTTTATTCAGATGGAACACAGTATATCCCTTAGATTCTACCTTACTGTCTTTCTCACTATCTGTATACTCCTTCTCACTCTTTTCTTCTTCTTCTCCTTCTTCTTCTTGCTACTACTACTACTACTACTACTACTACTACTACTAACTACTACCACTACTACTACTACTACTACTACTACTTCTACTACTACTACTATCATTATTATCATTATCACCATCAGTAGTAGTTTTTCAGTTTCATCAAGGAGACATCACTGCGTGTGGACTAGTTTCATATATACTAGTCACATAAAGTTAGCACAGGGCTTTGCACACAGGGGGTTGATTCATCCCTTCAAAAAACATTGTTTTTTTTTGTTGTGCGTGTCAACTGGTAGTGCGCACGGGGGTCTTGGTGACCTCGTTACCGCGCGGGATAAAAAGTGCAAAGTTGCGTTAACTGTGCCTGTTTTGCATCAAGCTTGCTGGCGACACAAGATGTGTAAAATGAAAAATTCTTTTTTCCCGTGCAAGAGCAGTCTCTCACGTGAGTTTTATGCCCCTTCTTTTGGCTGTTTAAGCGCGGGTTGGTTACTGTCAGCCCTTTTTCTCACCATGCCACCACGAAGAAAACTTAGCACCTTTGACAAAACCAGGGCGATTGCGTGGATACAAGATGGCATTGCAAAGGCTGAAGTGGCGCGACGACTTGGTGTGCATCATTCAGTTATTGTTAGACTGAATCAGCGTTTTAGGGCGACCAACAGCGTTGAAGAGAGGCCACGGTCAGGTCGGCCTAGGCAGACTACTCCCAGAGAAGATCGTTTCATCGAGAGGCAGGCCCTATTGCAGCGGGATACCACTTCCCACCAGCATCCAAAGGCAGCTTCGTATGGCAAATAACACCATCCTCAGCCGTCAAGCCATACGAAACCGTCTTCACCACTTCGGCCTCAGATCACGTCGCCCAGCTGTTCGACCACGACTGCTAGCAGCCCATAGCTGGCTCGCCGAGCTTTCTGCCATCGTCATGTGAGATGGAACCAACAACAGTGGTCCCAGGTCCTCTTTTCAGATGAGTCGCGGTTTAGTCTTGAACACAATGACGGCCGAACTAGAGTTTGGAGGCGTGTTGGTGAACGTTACATTGATGCAGCTGTTCGCCAGACCAGGGCCTTTGGGGAGGATCTGTTATGGTATGGGGTGCCTTCAGCCTCCACACAAGACACCACTCTACCATATTGATGGAAACCTCACAGGCATCCGCTATCGGGATGAAATCCTGGCGCCTTTCGTTGTTCCGACCATGCAACGGATAGGACCCATGGCAGTCTTCCAAGACGACAATGCTCGGCCACATAGGGCCCGGGTGGCCAAAAACTTCATTGTGCAGGCCGGCATCAACAGGATGATCTTCCCGGCGTATAGTCCCGACCTCAATCCCATCGAGCATATGTGGGATGAGTTGGGGAGACGTGTGAAGGAGAACCATCCACCTCCCAGAGACCGCCAGGATCTCTTCCAAATGCTGCAACTGGAATGGCAGAGAATCCCTCAGAGGGTCATCAGAACACTGGTCAACTCGATGAGGAGTCGCTGCGTGGAATGTCTCGCCAATGGCGGTGCCCACACCCACTATTGAAATGATTTTGTGAACTGAACAGATTTTGCGAACTTTGATTTCGACCCATCCTCTGTTTAATTGTCTGTAAATCAACAACCGTTCATTCGATCCCAATGAAATTCAATGTACGTTGGAACAAGATAATGAATTAAATCTGTTCCCAATTTCAAAATCGTGGCTTTTATATTTTGGAAATTTTTATGCTACACCACATCCGCTAAGTTTGGAGACCACGCTACGATATGGTTTTAAGCTGATGGATAAATAAATTAACAACTAAGTTGAGATGATTAAAGAAGAGGGTCTCGTGGCTACGACTTAGCAGATGTCTAACCTACACATTAGCCCAATGCATTGGTCAGAACTTGAGTGCCTACCTACCGAACAACAGTGTGTGTGTGTGTGTGTGTGGTGTGTGTGTGTGTGTGTGTGTGTGTGTGTGTGTGTGTGTTTTTATATGTAATGAATGTACACATGTGTGTGTGGGGATGTATGGGCATGGGCCCTTCTCTGTGTGTGTGTGTGTGCTTGCGTGCGTGCGTGCGTGCGTGTGTGTGTGTGTGTGTGTGTGTGTGTGTGTGTGTGTGTGTGTGTGTGTGTGTGTGTGCCTGCATGTATGTGTGCGTGTGTGCGTGCGCGTGCAGATGTACGTCGTGTACATGTGTGTGTGTGTGTTGTGTGTGTGTGTGTGTGTGTGTGTGTGTGTGTGTGTGTGTGTGTGTGTGTGTGTGTGTGAGATTTGTGCGTAGGAGCGAGCGAACGTACATGCCCACAATTGTGTAGTAGTAGTAGTAGTAGTAGTAGTAGTAGTAGTAGTAGTATCATTATCATCATCGTCGTCATCATCATCATCATTTTTTTATTATTATTATTATTATTATTATTATTATTATTATTATCATTTATCATCATCATCATCATTATTATTATTATTATTATTATTATTATTATTATTATTATTATTATTATTATTATTATCATTATTATTTACCATTATAATCATCATTATTACTATTATTATAACTATGACTCGCATTCCCCTACCCCCCTCCATTAATCTTAGAAGGGATGTGTGTCACGAAGGGCTTGACTGAGAAAACAGTCTATGTGTGGTAGCAGTGGTAGACAGTATTTTGCTAGTGCAGTCGGTGTGAGAATGAGACTGACCCATCGAATTAGATAGTGGTGTCGAAGACTATATTACTAAGTTCGGTCAGTTCTTCCTGATCTTGGGTCTTATTTGATTAAACATGGACTTCAATCTTGGCAAGGGGGTGTATCAGGATAGGCTTGACCGCGCATGCGCGCGCGCGCGCGTGTGTGTGCATGCGTGCGCGCGCGCGCGCGAGTGTGTGTGTGTGTGTGTGTGTGTGTGTGTGTGTGTGTGTGTGTGTGTGTGTGTGTGAGTGCGCGCGCGCGCGTTTTGCGTGTGTGTGTGTGTGTGTGTGTTTGTGTGTGTGTGTGCGCGCGCGCGCGCGTGTAGGTTGGCATATGAGTGCCTGTCAATAAAACCTGTCTTACTAGTGTAATTGTTTTGTTAAAGGTAGAATTTGGAGATGGGGGCTTCTCATGTTGTTGTTTTTCTGTGTTGCTACCGTTTTGTTTACTGAGTGAAGTTTGCATGTTATTTATGCAGTGCTGCTTAGTTCTTGCTTGTGCATTGTGAGTTTGTGCTGAGTGCAATTCAGTGTATATTTCAACTGTTTCAGTCAGTTGGGGTGTCAACTCCCCTTTAGATAAGATGCACGGTAGGTTTTGACTTGTTTAGCAGTAATATCTGTGCTCGGGTTTCATGCCCTTAGATATTAGGAGACTGTGCACCCTTGTATAGGCCAGGCTGCTTTCAGCCTCCATCTGGAAGTGATTGTGAGGTGGTCTAGTGTGTTGTGCTGCATTGTTCCTGACATGCGGAGCAGTGTTCGTCCCTCTGTCATTGTCTGGCATGCTGGGTCTTGGCGCGTCGTTGCGTTGAGATTTCACATGTGAATTGGCGGGCGGCATGATCACATTGAGTGATCGCATCAGCATCTGAGGGTGCGTCAGCCTGACTCTGGGTGGGTCGGCAACATCGAGTCAGAGGGCCATCCCAGTTCAACGTGGTTTTGCGGCGAGCCTAATTGATGGCCAGGGCACTTCGACACATGGATCAGTGTCCTGATGCGGGCTGACCCTGATGGTTTGCAGTCGTGCGGCAAGTTTGTTGTGTGAGGGCTGCGTTCTACATGGGGTACAGGTTGGGGGCATCGCGGGCAGCTCGTCAGGTTAAGTGCTGCCTGGTGTGCAGGGTTTGCACTCGAGTGATCGTGATTCAGGGAGCTGGAGTTGTGGGCTGTGCTGAGTGGGGTATGAGGGTAGACCAACATTGGAAAAAGGGTAGATATGTTTCATGGTCTTGGTTGGTCTTTGAATCTGCATGGTTTACCAATTGTATGTTGATGTATGTCCCTTTTTGGTGTCTCAGACACTGGCATTTTGATAATTGTGCATTTTGTATGCTGCAGCCTTGATAGTTCATTGAGTTTATTGCCTTGGTCATTTGTCATGTTGTGGTGTGTAGACTCCGCGTCGGGTGTGCATGAGTGTGTGGTTGTGTGTATGAAACCTCTTAAGCACGTGGAGTAAAAGAAAATGAACCTGGTGTGAACGTTTTATTTGTGTTGACGCTGCTATTTGTGTGTCAGGGACATAGTTTAGCTAGGTCCGTCATTTCTGTTTATTCTTCAATAGTAGTTCAGGTCTTAGCGAGCCTGACATATTTCTTTTTTTCATATGGCAGCACAGTAATTGTTACGGATGGAATGGGTGGTGTCAGCGGGTGTTTGACTGTCTGACTCTCACGCAGAAAATTATGGAAGCATGCACGACGTTTCCAATTCACATACACACACCCAATCACCCGAATATTGACAGCCAGGCAACAGAACAACACTTCTTTTTTGTTTTATGCTCCCCGAGCCATCAGACAAACATATATAATAAATATAAATACATCAATAGGTCGGCACGCCAATCATTAGGCCTACACACAAAACTATATATATACTACTTCAGGTACGCCAAACACAGGGCGCACGACACAAAATATATCTATATATAACTGGCTATCTATTAGCGCTTCTGGTGCTGGCCACGTCCGGTCCAACACAGCTCTCTGAAGGGTGCCGGATTCCAACGATGGCGAGAAGGATGCTTAAGACGACGAAGACGACGTCTACAGAGTCAACCATACTGACGGCGTCTCTGCCGACGACAAGGCAACAGTCTCACATAGGAGCTGTGGCTCACACAACAAAACAGAACGCAGCGATGACCTAGCCAACAGGTCGCTGGATCAAATTTCGGGAGCGGCGCTCTGGCTTGGCAGCAGCGGCGTCTTCAGCCCAACTGGCTCAGCAGGTAGTTGGTCCCGGGCGCAGTGGCAGGTAGGATAGCTTTCAGCGCTCAGGCCGCCCTCTCCACGCCGACACAAGGCGGAGAACAAGGGTAGATCACAGCTACAGCCCCAATGCTCAACAGGTGGCAGCCAGTCCCCTTCAGACCAGGGTACACTTCTACCTGGGGGATCTGATTAACTACCTTGATTATCATGGCTACTATTGATTACAATCATGACTACATTCATATTCAGTAGCCACATCACATTCCACTAGAACTTGGGACGAACATCAGCATATGCTTTCTCCATAACACTACAACATTCCCTTTTCCGGAATCATAACGCTACAACATTCCCTTTTCCGGAATCACAACACTACACAGGAAAGAGTTTCAATATATACCTTTCAAAATCTAGTTTTCTAAATTGGGGGAAGGATTCCCGCCTAGACCCTCTTCAATAAACCATGAATACAATCATTACAGACAATTAATGATGACTTTTCATCAAACTATGAATGTCTTTCGTCACGACAAAAATGTTCATTTCTTTCTCTTGTATCATGACAAGAATGTTCATTTCATTTCATATAATCACCAGATTTTATTTTATTTTTCAAAAAGATTCAATTACTTCAATGCATGTCAGGGAAAGATCTCCACACACTCTTGTTTACCAACACACAACTATTCAATATTCATATCAAGAATTAAATACCCATCCACATCAAAAATCAAAACCAGTATATATGATAGACTATGTCGCTCACTTTGGGAGCTTATTACCCATAGCATCAAAACTCTTGTTTTCTTTTCGTAAAGCTATGAACTAGCTAAATGACATTGGAACAAACAGCACCTTTTTTCATTATGAAGTTCATATTTAGTTAAGTCACAGAATAAACATTTTTCCCCCCTGAAAACCACTTCCTTTAACACTCACTTCATCTATTCATGTTTTCCGAGATAATTTCGTTTTGTTACCCTATCAAGTCATAGGATAACAGAACACAACAATTTTTTTTTTTTTTCTAAACAAACCTTCACAGTGGGCTGAAGAGTTTCAGTCGCTCCTAAACGGGGACACGGCTTCGGTTTGCTAATAAATAAATACTGAATGATACATACCTGACTGCCACCAAAAACAGATAGGAGTCCCTCTTTGGCTTCTGGGTAGCTGCGTTGCTGAAATCACTGCAGAGACTGCCTAGCCGTTTCAGCTCATCTGGATTAAACAGAGCACAGGTGAGCAGCAGTCAGGTAAACTTTTCAACCAGCTTCCGGACGACTACCTTCCGGTTAGCATGGTTGCACGAAAATTAGTGACTGGACGGGAAACGGTCCGTCACAGTGATTCTGTTTTAAATCTTGTTTCAGTTTCCGCCTGCGGTCACCCCACTTTGAAAACAGTCTCTTTTTACTCAGATGGCACATGACGTGGACTGTTTTGGTAATTTTTGTGAGTTGATACATGACGTGGACTGTTTTGGTAATTTTTGTGAGTTGACACATGATGCAAACTATTTGGGTAATTTTTGTGAGATGGCACATGATGTGAACCATTTTGGTCATTCTTGTGAGTTGGTTCGTGACGTGGACTTTTTACTCAGATGGCACACGATGTGGACTAGTCTGGTCATTCTTGTGAGTTGGGTCGTGACGTGGACTTTTTACTCGGATGGCACATGATGTGGACTATTTGGTCATTCTTGTGAGCTGGGTCGTGACGTGGACTTTTTACTCGGATGGCACATGATGTGGACTATTTTGGTCATTCTTGTGAGCTGGATCGTGACTGGACTTTTTACTCAGATGGCACATGGTGTGGACTATTATGGGCATTCCTGTGAGTTGGGTCGTGACGTGGACTACTTCAGGAGTTTAGGTCAGTTGGGGATGGCACAAGTACTTTGGCGATGTTAGTCTGATGGAACATGGTACGAATTGCTTTGCGGATTTTATTCGGATGGAACTTAACAAGACTACCGTCATAAGTTGTGCTCAAGGTTCTCGTTGTTTGGTATGTGTTTGTACATGAAGAGAAAATGTCTACAGAAAGCATGCAATACATTTGCAAAAGTAAAGGATTCAGAAAAAAAAGAACCTTATAAATCTAGTTTACCGTCTTGTGTCTTGGCCAACCATATGATGAAAAAGTCTGGTGTGTGTGTAAAGTTTTTAATTGACTAAAGTGTGTACAGTGTACTTCATAGAGTAAAGTGTGTACAGTGTACCCAATAGAGTAAAGTGTGTACAGTGTACTTCATAGAGTAAGGTGTGTACATTGTACTTCATAGAGTAAACCATGTACATTTTATTTCATTGAGTAAAGTGTGTACAGTGTACTTCACTGAGTAAAGTGTGTATAGTTTACTTCATTGTGTACATTGTGTACAGTGTACTTCATTGCGTATAGTGTGTGTAGTTTACTTCATTGCATAAAATATGTACATTGTACTTCATTGTGTACATTGTGTACAGTGTACTTCATTGATTATAGTGTGTGTAGTTTACTTCATTGCATAAAATATGTACAGTGTACTTCATTGAGTATAGTGTGTACAGTGTACTTATTGAGTACAAGGTACGAAGAACACTGGGTGACTGACTCATCACCTGCAGAGTGGTCAGTTGTCTGGGAGGGTTGAGGTCAGCATTGTTGAATATGGGGAGGGTTGAGAGGTCAGTGGTGTTGAATGTGGAAGGGTTGTGCGCCTGCTTCATAATCGTAGGTCTTTGTAATGACACAGGGGCTGTCAACAAACTAAACGCAAAGTCAGAGCCGCTAGAGGCACATGATAGGCTTATCAGTCTGCAGGTAAAATTCTGTGAACAGAAGTGAAAAGATGATCGGAAGATATGCAATTCAACAGGACAAGTAGTTCTATGAACTGATTCAAGCACACAGATGATTTCATATCTTCTGTCCTTTTCAGGGAATCACAGCGCTTAGAATAGTGACAAAGTATTTTACCTTTTTTCTCTCTGAGGGGATGTGGGTGCATAGTGTATTTTTTAATTCGGCGTGAAGGTGAGACAGGGCAGATGTTTGTGGCTGTGTTGAAACCAAGGAAAACAATCAAAACCAGACTATACTGGCCTGTAAGGACCAGGGCATTTTCATAGCAAAGATATTTTGGATGGCATTGTTTGAGTCCAGTTTGTAAGAAAAAACGTAAATGAAAGTCCTGAGGACTTGTTCATTAAAGTCTGTTGAAACGGTTTTTTGTATCATAATAGTTATGTGAAGCAATATTAAACGTATGAATGTAAACAGTGCAAAGATTTAGTTATCTATTATAAAGGGGAACTCCTTTCTACTGGTCTGTCTATTTGTATGTGGTCATTGCGCAAGACTCTCTCTCTCTCTCTCTCTCTCTCTCTCTCTCTCCTCTCTCTCTCTCTCTCTCTCTCTCTCTCTCTCTCTCTCTCTTGTCTTCTTTATGACTGTTCTACCCACGTCTGCAGTTTACAGGATGTAAATGTAGAAGACTGTGTATGCCTCCTTTTCTTCTCAATTGTCGTGGCTCTCCCCATTTTGGCTCTTGTTGCCTTTCCAGGATCTTTTCAACACCATCTCCTCACAATAGCCGACATATTAACACCATCTCCTCACAATAGCCGACTAATTAACACTATCTCCTCACAATAGCCGACTCATTTCAACACCATCTCCTCACAATAGCCGACTCATTAACCGATCTCCTCACAATAGCCGACTCATTAACACCATACATTTCCTCACAATAGCCGACTTAACACATAGCCGACTCATTAACCCGTACATTTTCAAGTATCTTACGTAGGTTCTCTTGTTAGTCTTTTGTGTCGAGCACCCTCTTTAAATTGAACTCCAAGCTGGTTTCTTCTTCAATTGTTGGTCTTTTCAAAAACTATTCTCCTGTTTTCTAGTCTTCCCATTAAATTTGTGCAGTTAACTTACAGTTCTAAAACTGCCACCGTATCACTATAATTCGTTAATGTATCCAAACATGTGTCAACATTTTCACATTGTCCACTCTTTTCTGATCGTAAGTCGTTGAGAAAACTTGAGGAAAAAAAAAAAGATTCCAAGGATTCTTCCGATCCTTCTGAACTTAGAGTGCTATTTTAGGGACAGAAAGGAAATCGTAGTTGGTTTGGGTGAGTTGATTTGTGGGTTTTCTTATTATTACGTTTATATCAAATCAGATTATTATCTTGCGCCCCTCCTCCGTTTTTTCACCTTTATATTTTTATGAATCCATACGAATGATCTTTTTTTGCACTCTCTTACTTTTTGCTTTACACGTTTGCATATCTTGTGCTTGTGCTTCCTTGTGCTCCCTCCCTCCCCCTTTTAAGGTCTTTAATTACTATTGCATATCTATATGAATCACTTGTTTGTGCGCCCTCCCTCCCCGCTTTTGAGTCATTAATTACTATCTCAGCGTGAGTTGAAAGTTTTTGGTATGTCGCAGTAGCTGTTTCCACATTTTGAAATAACATTTTCTATAAACGTTTTACATCTATTGTGTGTGCATAATAATTAATAATAATAAAAAGAAACCTTTTTACCTCCTCTTCAAACTTAATCCTATGACTTTCATTATGGAAAGTTTGAGAGCATTTTATCATACAGAATCAGAAACTGGATCATACTGGACAAAACATTACATTAATACATTATCCAGTACGGAGCGAGAAAACAAGGGTCGAAAGAGGATTGATTTTTCGGGGGATCACTCGTGATTTTAAATGCTTGTGTGATTTGCATTTGCACAAGCAGATGCTACAATGCGTACAATGCGTTTATTAGCTGTTCTTCCTGAAGGTGCTTCGAACACTGCAGAAGACATTTATGAAATGGCGTATGGGGACATCCGTGAACATCCTGGAACAAATCTGCTAGCCAGCCGGATTTTAAACTTTTTGAAACGAGTTCGTACATTCTCTTCTCTCAGCTACCGCCTCAAAGTGAACAGGAAGACAACTGCCGTGAGGGTGGTCGATACCAAATCAATCGTAAACAGGAAGTCGTGTCCAAAGTCCTGTCGCGATTGTCTCTGGCATTGGTTTCAATGCGCTCCTCAGTGCAGACGTAGCCAGACAAATTCCCGTGCACCTTTGCACTCCATGGAATGCGTCATCGTGGTGTGGGTCAGTGCAAAACGTCAGAAATACTTGGTGCCGGACGTGTGCTTCATGGATGCACAAACGCGGAGTGCTCTCAAACACAAATCAGTCATGGTAATGTATCAACACAAAACACTGAACATATCCTTGTGGTTGGAAGTTATGCATTTGAACTGCATGTAGCAGAGTGCTCTATGAACGGGCACTGCACATTAGCGAGAGATGCAGGCTGTACCACAGCTGCTGTTTAGTGAGAGATACAGGCTGTACCACAGCTGCTGTTTAAAGATCTTTTGTCCATGGTGATCAATATACTGGCACCACCCAGTGTCACATGTTTTGATGATAATATTGAATCATTTCTGGTGTAGAAAAAAGTGCTCTCCACGCCTTCGTTTTGCGATGGTATATATCTGCGTTTATCGGATTCCCCAATAGCTGATAACCCCAGATAAAATCACAGAGCTTCAAAACGAGGTTGACACGCTGAAGAAACATGTTGAAAGTGAAAAATTCATGTGGAGATGAAACATGTTCTTTCGTAATGGAAATGTGTGTGTTGTACAGAAATGTTACGGATTAAAACTGTTGACACACATGAGCTCGTTATCCCCAAACTCACGAGACAAACCATTCTGATTGTCCCATGTCCCCTTATGGAATATCAGCAGGACACTTCAGTGTTCGCAGGACTCCAGCACGAGTATTGTGCCCATTTTTGCCAGCAAAGTGTGTAGGTCAAATGTTCCCAAGTGTTGTGCGCTTGTTGCATTTGTCAAGGTACAACTCTAAAGGGCGGAATACCTTGCGCTCCCCCGAAGAAAATGAGAAAAGAGAGGCGCCGAATATGAAAAGATAAGTGGCTTTACGTTCTTCGTTCCTATTGTCCTAAATGTTACTTGTTTTTGCCTGAAGAAGATCCAAGAGGTCAAAATGCATTGTGTCTTGTCCCATACTTTGTTTGTCTGTGTCCTTGGCGGTAACTTACTTACCCCCTCTCTTTCTAAATTTTGCTTCATTTTCCGCCCTCAGTCACTATGTTTTCAAACTCAACTATAACGTGTTTGAATCTCATGCTTAAAGTGTTTTATGAGGCGCACACTATTATTTTGGGATACGAGTTTGCAGCGGCAAGCATTAATGTCAAATAGTCATGAAGTAGTAATTCATATTGAATAATACAGTTGGGATCGTTTGTTTACGACTCATCTCCCTTGTCCGAAACTTTGTGGTGCAGAGTTGGTACTCTTTGTCCTGAAATATTGCGGAAGATATTTTTTTCCTATCACTACTCGTTAGA
>JADBJO010005358.1:142500-145000 GCA_016801955.1 Conus betulinus | reverse complement strand
GTACAAGATCTGTACAATATACTTCAATGCCATAAATACCATTCTGTACAAGATCTGTACAATATATTTCAATCCCATAAACACCTTTCTGTACAAGATCTGTTCAATATACTTCAATGCCATAATACCATTCTATGCAAGATGTCCTTAGTATGTTTCAGTGTCATGAAAACCATTGTCAGGAGTGAGTTGCTTTCCCTTGGTGGCTTACCTTCCCGTTTTGATTGATTTCTTCTTTCCTATCGATCGGCTAGTGACCCCCTTTAACCCGTGAAAAGGAATCACTGGACACACACCTTTCTTAGCGAGCTGCAGCAAGGGCCGGCTACCTTTACCCTCGTACTGTTATCTGCTTGCGGTCAGGCCGGTCATGATTATTCCCTTTGTTTGTGGGAATAGTGCGAAGTATTGTCTTAAAGAAATTGAAATTCTGTGTTAATGTGTATTTCTGATCTTTTCGTTCTGAATTGTCAACATCATTCATCACACACAAAACTATCCCTTTAAACAATGTTAATCAACTGATGCTGACTTCGGTTTCCTCCGATCTTTGATGAAAAAGGGGAAAAAGATGATTATAATCTATGACTATGCAAAGAAACTTACAGCACGACTGCGATTTGTTAAGCCCCTCCCTCTGGTCCTGCCCTTGGCGGACACATAGCACGTGCCAGACTTTGCACCTTGTTTCTTCTTCCTCTTTCCTCTGCTGCAAAAAATGTCCATCCATTAGCCCCGCCCCCCCCCCCCCCCCCCCCCCTGCGCAGCCGTACCGATCTGAAGTAACTAGAACTCTAAACGTATGACCTACTTTCACGCTGTGGTATGGTGAATGCGTAGTAAATGGGAAGTAAACGTGCGTGTGTGTGTGTCTCTGTGTGTGTGTGTGTGTGTGTGTGTGTGTGTGTGTGTGTGTGTGTGTGTGTGTGTGTGCCCGCGGGTGCGCTGAGTGGACAGGAGGGGTGAATCAAGACTTTAATAACTCTCAGCTTTGAAAAGGAATGCAGAATTTTCCCTAACACAGTAAAGTGAAGAGACATCTTTTGTGTTACAAAGGTAAAAGGGAGACTTTGTAACTGTAATGGTAGACCAGTACTGTGGCCTTTTAGAGTTTGAACTTCAAGCGGGAGACTCCCTGCTTCTTCTATTGTGAAGTTCGCTAGGACGGTTGAAAGCTGGACGAGTACCCAAGAAGTTCTTTTGTAACTGTAAAAGAATACTATTCTGGGATGTCTGCAGCTTCCCCTCACACCCCCTTAGATTATGCTTATCCTTTAAGACTCCTCTCAACAGAGGGAGTTTGGAGATTAACTGAGCAGCTTGGAGACATAAACTGTTTTCTTTTGCTTTGGAAATTCTTTCTTTTCTTTATAGTGAAAAGCCTTTTTGGCGATTTTTTGATTGAATTCTAATTTGAGAAGTGCAGCTGAAAGCTCCTCAACACTCTGGGCGTACTCTTTCAAAGATTATCACGAAGGTTGTTAGAGGCGTTTCCATTCATACTCCCCTGTGGATTTGAGATATTGTAACAATATTCCGGGGAATTTTGTTCTGTGAGTCCCCAGATGGTGACTTACTTCAGGCCTTTGTCCTGATTATACGTGGTGTGAGAGGTTTGAGTTAAAAAGCTTGTCAATTTACATTTTAAATCCTGTACACTCTTGCTGACAAATTCTGCCCACATTTGTTGACTATCACACCTTGATTACAGTTTGATTTTGCACACCCTTGTTGACGGAAAATCCTGAACATCCTTTTAAAGATTGAAATTGTATTCATCCTCGTTAATAGTTAAATTGTGAACATTTTTATCAAGAGTTAAACTGTACTGACCCTTGTGATTATTTGAATTTTGAAGACAAATTGTACTCACTCTTGTTAATAGTTAGATTTTGAAGATCCTTATTTAGATAAATTGTATTTGGTTAAATAATAACACCCTTGTGTACATACTGTACACAATATTATCGAAGAAATCCTTCACTACCTTTTTTTACATGTGTACCTTTATTGATTATTAGATTCTAAACGCCCTTGTGGACATTCTGTACACCACTGCTGACAAAGAAATCCTTCATGACCTTGTTACAATCTGAACAGTTTCATCATGCAGCTCCTGTTGACATTTCATTCTACACACCTTTGTTAACAGCCTTCTTGACAGCTAGTTCCAGGACAGCATTGTTGACAGTGAAACCTTACACACTCTCGCTGGCAATAAAATGCTGTGCATCCTAGCGTTATTTAAACCATGCACACCCTCGCGATAGTGTGATCCTGCATATATTGTTGACGTTGTGGTTGACGGTTGGATCCAACACACCATTGCTGACAATGAAATCCTGTACACATTGTTGACATTGTGGTCAACGGTTGAATCCAACGCACCGTTGCTGACATTGTGTTTTGAAGGTTGAATCCAACACACCATTATTGACAATGAAATCTTTCATAGATTGTTGACATTGTGGTTGATGGTTGAATCCAACACACCGTTGTT